>CM052093.1:7990120-8014026 GCA_028453745.1 Agapostemon virescens | reverse complement strand
GCACATTTTCCGTAATTTCAATCCGATCGACCTGAAAATTGCCATAAACCCTCACCGCGCGTCTAGAAACGCGTATGCAAAATTACAAAGCAATCGGAGACCTGAATTTTTTTCCCTAATTTTTCGCGATTTTCGACATGAGTCGTCCCTTCAGCGTTTGCCAATATTTGGCAATCTTTGAAGGCGTCCCCCGACCAAACTATTAGAGCTATCGACATGAGCCCAACGGCAGAATCATCTCCAAACCTTCCTCTTTATGAAGAGCTCCCTAAATTTAGGTTAGCATTTCAGGGGACTGCAGGAAGATCCCTTTTATCAACCCCATTTTCCCATATTCGCGACTTTCACCAGACCGAAAATTTCAAAGTCGCGCCACTGCCGCAATTCGCTTCCAATCGAGCTGAAATTTTATACTCACGCTTCCTACGGGTCCTGTTCCTTGTTGCTCGAATTAGAAAAGGATCTGGGAAACTAATTTTATCGTCCATTTTCGAATCCTCTTGGAAGATTCCACTTTGACACATGCCGGATTGTTCCTTCCGGAACACTATCCGCAATTCGATCATCGAAAATTAGCCGTACTTTACTTAATAACCAACGACGCATCGGAGACCCACCCGCAGGGGAAAGACGACATCATTTTCGTGGACAAGATCCTTGAACAAGCAAGCTTTGTGCATCGTCTTACGAGACTTCTTAGGAAAACGAAATCATAGATGTTGCAATCAGTCATATCGTTGCAGTTAATAGATGTTGCATAATTTTAGCGATACGCCCCAAACATTCGTCCCTCATTCATTCCTACCAAAGGAGAAATCATTTTTTGAAGTATGGTAGGGGTAGAGGGTGGAGAGAACATTTTGACCTTTGAACTTGAAGACAGCTGGAACCTCGGACGAATAAACATCGATAGATTATTCTGAACCTTGGACTTTTACACACCGCGAGGACGTCGCGAGAACATCCTGAACATTGTACTTCGAACATCGGGAGAACACTTTGTAATTTGTATTCGTGCACATTGCGAGAACTTCTAACATTGGTTTAGTACATATGAACTCGGACTCTCAGAACAATAGATGTAATTTTGCGAATGCAAAATACGTTAAATCTACTGTCGCAAACTAGAGTGTTATTGCTTTGAATCAGCGGCAATTCGGACGGAATAGACTCTCGAAACGATGGTAAAGCAATGGGTACAAAATTTTGAAGAAGTCATAAAAATTTGCATTTGTATTAGCATCTGATAGTGTTTCTTGCTGGCTAGCGTTTTCACCTAGATGTCGATATGAAAGAGGCGGTGGAATCTTGGCGTTTCAAGCAGCACCTTTTTATAAAGCGATTCTGGAGGCTACCTTATACACTCCCCAACAGATAGACAGATAATAGGCGATCTTTCCCACGGCTACCTGATCCATCACTGATTTGTGTACATACCGTCCTTAACTGCCTTCCGATATCCCGGCGTCTAAGGCAGAACCTGCTTGATAGCCTTACCAGACAAGTCCTCTTGCAGACTCAAAACGAAACGCTCTCTTTCCTTTTCGTTCCTTCATATACATCACTTTTCACGCACCGTCAAATGTAGATACAAAATCTGGTGCCTTTTTATGACAAATGCCTTAGCAGTAAACCTACCATGCCTTAAAATTGACGAGTGTATGTCTCATAGAAATGACGAGATTTAATTGATTTAAGTTTTGTGCAATTTTTATTAGAATATTTCGATAAAGAAAATTATGAAAAATGTCGAGAAAATACTATAATTGAATCCTGCAATTTTGCAATTTGTCACTTTGTTGTCGCATTAACAAAATTGCTTTCATTCTATGAATGTTTTCAGTATATTAATTTGAGTACACATGTTCAACGAAACGGTATACTTCTATTTAGATTAATTTTATGAAATATGTTTTGCGAGGAAAACAAAGAGAATAAAATTTTAATTATTTATATATTTTCGCTTGACGAGATTACTTCAAGAATGATTATATATCGATGTAGAATTGCGTTTATAAAATATGTAAACAGACAAAATTAAGTTATAATATTTATCAGAAACTGTGACCTCTCTTCATACGAAAAGCATGAAAAACGATAAAACGAATCTTTTAAGCAAGGCTCTGAAAAGAGAACAACTTAAATAAAATTATATTACGGAGTTGCTAAAGCTGTCCATTTTATAAGTATCGTTAAAAATGACGTACAAAAAAATTGATAAAATAGATTTTTCACTACTCAACGTTTTCCGTTACAGCTTTTTACTTTCCCTAAACAAACTTTCATAACCTGCTCCAATTATGGGACTCAGCTTAAGCAAAGTTTGTTCAAACTTAAAACAATTTACCTTTAGTTAGCTTAAATAATTACTTTCTATAGACATAGAAGAGTTGCAATAGGTAGATCGCAAAACTTTCTACTTTCCACTGTGGTGTAAAAATTTATAACTATAATAAAACCTATAATAACATTTAAATATTTTTATTATTAAATATTGATGTGTAATATTAAAATTTAATATTTAATATTAATATTAATAAAATATCATGTTAACACTTTAATGGCCGATCACACAATATGTGTGTGATAGCTTGAACAACTGTTATTGTTACATCTGGGTGATTGCTTTAATAGTTATCACACAAAGGAAAAATATTAAATGTGAATATTAAATTTTATATTTATATTAGAATTAATTTATTTAATAAATATTAAATTAATTCTTCAGAAATATTGCTGGCCCCTTTCAACGTTTGACTGTGTAAACGTTAATAAATAATAAAAATAATATTTTTTCAACGATAAATTTAAAACCTAAACCAACATTTTAATACAGTAGAATCTCGATTATTCGAACTAAATAAGAACACATGACCGATCAGCAGGATTCAACTTTTATTTATTTATGCTATAAATAGTCCTGCATATGGATCGCCTTAATGTAGGATTTTCTATAAGCGACAGACGTAAACTACTGGACGTATGCGTTCGCCACTTGCGATTACACGCAACCTCCACGCGTAGATAATATTTTCTACATGCGTCAGACGCATGCGACTAAACGCATGCTTCGCATATTATTTGCGTACGATGCATTTATAATTCAGTACGTTACCGTCTATCAGATAGAACAGCGTGTGTAAATAAGGTGAAATAATTTGTTGAAATATTTCGAAACTTATTTGCAGTTTTGTTATTGTCGAAAGAAGATTATACAGAAATTATATTGAGAATGTTGACAAAAAGAAAAGGAAAGAACATTAAAGATATGCTGTATTCCCTCAAAATTGTAGAGTTTCACGAAGTGGGAGATTCCTAGAGTTCTTTGAAGAAACTTTCTCCTTTGAGAAAATCTTCTTCGCGGCTTCGTTATGGAGTTATTAACGAAAAACACGTACCAATCGGTATGCGTCTAGAGCGAATGGGTTGTGGCTGCGCGACCGAACTCGCCGAATGCGGCACTGACATTGGCCGAGCTATACTCCGCCCACTGCAGTTGCGTTGTGACTGGCCCGTGTTTTTCGTCGATAACTCATTTACAAAGCCACGGAGAACATTTTCGTAAAGGAAAAAGTTTCTCAGAATAACCTCAGGAATCGTTCACGTTACTCTAACACTTTTGGGACATCCTGTATGCAACAAGTACTGAAGAGAGTTATTGCAGCATTTTAATAAGGAAGCATGTACTGAACGATGAGGAGGCATCTGACGCAATGGTTTAGACTAAGCACAAGACTAGTAAAGGGTATAGTCAGATAAGGTAGTAAAAAAAATGCCCTTGAGTCTAATTTTTTAACTCATGCATCAGTCGATAGGGCGTCATGAGGAACCATATTGGGTAGAATCTCAACCCTGTATCACAATTGAGAGAGTAGTTATGGGGTAAAAACGAATCATCCGTTTTTTGGCCTATTTTCCTTAGTTAACGATGTTTAAACATTCTATAAAAAATCCAAGATGTGTAAAAAATCTAAACAAATACTCTGCGATTCGTTTCAGATTTTTAGATTGAAAAACCTGCTCATAAAATCAAAAACCTTAAAAAAATCGGAAAATACAGTTTTCGCGTGGAAGTTCTACAGTGACAATCTTTATATTTTTAAAGTACCTGTATATGGTTACAATAGTCCATGAATTTTTCATTTCTTTTATCTGTGGTGTGCTGTTGTTAAAAAAAACTTATTTTTTTCCGAGAAAAACTAACCTAATCTTAGAATTATTAATTTATATTAATTCTATAAGCATATTAGGCATTGATAAACCTTATTAGGCATTTCACAGAAATAATTAAACATCGAAGGAACTTGATTATTATTGATAGTACGAGATGAATTACATCTATAAATATCGAAAATGATTCCAACACTCAAGGGCATAGTTGATCCGGCTGTACCCTTTTCACTTAATTTTTATAAGTAATTTACACGAGACACCATCTATCTGTTTATGTATTTTATTTCTTATTTTGATCCACACGAAGATTGTTTGGTAACATAATTTATTTTTATATAATATTTCAAAGGTAATTCATTTTGAACAAACGATTCTGTCATCCTCTTTCGTTTGGTAATTTTTTGTCACTTTTAGATTTATTATTCTCTCAAAACCATATCAGCTTCTAATAGCATTATCAACCCTTTGCTCTCGAAGCAATTCCATTCCAAAATCAAAACAATATCTTTACCTATAACAGCTCCTTTCTCTCCTTTAACAGCTTATTTCCTTTCTTAAATCTAAAATTAATCACTATTGTTCGTACTTACAGCACTAAAAATTTTTAATGATTTCTTAACTGCAAACATAGTGATGTGAAAATTGTTTAAATAATATTGTGGCAATTTTTAGTGTCACCTAGAATCGCCATTCGAGTGCTAAGGGTTAATTTGCATTTTCGTAGGCTTTATATAGCATGTGCTTTCAATCTACATGAAAAAATCGGTATTAACATAGATTAACACCAGAATTACCAAACAATAAATCCAACAATATACATTTCTTTGTGATAATAACAAAGCTGCATCTATTCAAACTTCATTCAATTTTTATTGTAACATGTAGTTTATTAAAGAAGTACATCGGAGAATTACTAATGAAAACATTTTATAACTTCAGTAACTGCGAAAGAAATAAGTAGGGGCCAGTTATTTTGACTGGTTTAGTAGTTCTAGTATTAAACAGCTTTGTGTTTTGCTTTTGATAACCACTATTGCCACTGTCATATAAAATGGCGTAATTTACTACATGCTCGATTACACTTTCGTCTTCCTCATTAGAAAATTGAAATGTTTTGAATACTTTTATAGGTAAATGTTGAAATTAATCACAATGCGGTTGCGTCCAGGTAGCTTTTAAAGCAGACGATCGTCAGACGCTTACGTCGACGTAGATGCAACATTTGAAAATCACTTGTGGGAAGACACAATCATTATTTTCCGTTACGTCAGTATAAATGCGTCTGATAGATACGTCAGACGCGTGCGTCGGACACCTATAGGACATGTCAGCTTTAGATTAAGCTATTTACATCTGAAGCAGATTGGGATATTATATACTGTGTATTTCGCGGCTTGAATGATAATTTCATATATTACTAGAATTATTTCAAGGTCCGTGTTTCACCGGTCAGAAATTATTTCGTATAATTCACAATAGAAGCGATCAGTTAATTAAACAGAGTTATAATATTAATTGCATCTATAGTAATATCGAGAATGATTAAATTTGTAAAGAGCATAAGAATTTAATTCACAATTAATTAATTACGTTGATATATAGTAAGGGACATAATTGAACCAATATCTCCAAGTTTTATATAAATGAATATTTATTGCTGGCAACGTATAAAAACAACAAAACATAAATATTATTTTTTAGAAATAAATAATTTTTCCTGGTTTAGCAATGACATAAATGAATGGATTGAATCGATTTTGCAATATTTCTGGCAATATTTAATATATTATTTATTTTTAATAATTCGTCCACAACACTTTTCCTTGTAAAACTGCAAAAATTCGCTTTCACATGGTATGTACTAATTTTTTGCCACAATTTGGAGATATTTGTAAGCACTGATATTTTATTTTATCACATATATCTGCAATTGGAATTGTTGGGAAGCCGTATAAATCCCAAAGTTGAATTTTTAGTAAATTCTGTAATTCCCTATAAGGTTAAAGTAAAGGCCGCACAGATCAATACAAAACTTTACTGAGCCAATTTGTACTTCAGCAGTGTACTTTGTGTCACGATCGTGCATGAAAATTACACCTATTTTCTTTAAAATACGTATTTTCAACAGCATCCATGACACGATTTTGTAAAATATCCTTGTACATGTATTGATTACTATTGCTATTCATTAGACGCAATGATCCAACACCAAAGGGTAATAGATACTCCCAAAGCATTAAGGTATAATTACTATTGCTCCATCCGTGTTGAGGAACAGCCCGTACGAGGACATTTATTTGCCAAATGTTCGACAGATACATCCGAAAAAACGAGTCAATGCCCATTCGGGAGATGCTCAAGTGGTCGTGTTGCCCTGCAGTCGGTATCGGTCCGGAAGGAGACCCTTAGACGACGTCCTCGATGGTCTCCATCGACTTGCAGGACAATTCGGCCATAAATCCGCCGTACCACTTGCGTGGTTAGCAGACCATCACCGCGTTAATGCGAAGTGCCGTTTCTCCTTCCGAATTTTTCCGTTAACATCGGCGACCTGAGGAAGAGGCTTCTTCCTCCACCGTGAAGGGATGTCCGAGGAAAATTCTCCTCCTTCGGGTCAAAATTAACAAATAAAATGCCGCGCGCATTGTATCGGCCACGTCCTTCATTTCGCGACACGGTTGACGCGAACGGAAGGAGAAGCGGACTTTGGAAAAAGCAGCCAGAATCTTTTCCACTATCGAGCCGCGTGGATCAGAATAAACAGAATCTTCATAACTACCTGGTTGTAAAGTCAGAATCTTTTTGACCATCGTACGGGTCGATCGGAAGTCAGAATCTTTTCTACTATCGACCCGTGTGAATCACAGCCAACGACAACCTTTTCTACTTCCGAGTGGTAAAGAGCACGCAGAATCTTTTCCACTATCGAGCCGTGTGGATCAGAGCAAACGAGAACCTATTCGACTGTCGTTTCGAGTCGAACATAGAGAACCTTGCGACTTACGGGTCGCAAGAAGAAACATAGAAACGTTTGACTATCGATTCTATAGTGAATAGCGAGTCAATAAGGTACGTTGTGATCGACTATCGTCTCGTGTCGATCACAGATTGAAGGGCATTGATCGTCGCGAAGTGCCCGTAGTAGTGGAGTCCTTTGACTCTCTGAATATCGTGCAGGAGTCTATTTTCACATAAAGTATCAAACTCGTCATTTATTTGTATACAATTTAGCGCTTAAGTTAAATTAATAGCTGCTACATTAGGTTTAACGGAAAGAGTAATGCAAGAAGTACCATCAAAAATATATTTTAAGAAATTTGTAAATTAACTAGTAGATAGTGCCAAATGTCAACAATTACAAAATTGTGGAAATGCTCCGTCGTTTAAAGGTTGATAATTTTGCAGCCATAATGACACTCGAAGCTTTACCAGATGTGCCAAACCATGTAATCCTTCTATCATCCTGCGGTGATAACTTTTCTGGTCTCCGTCCAACATTTAATAATATAGTTTTAAAGTATTTTTTTATTATTCTCTGCATCGTCGATTGACGAACATTACAATTCTTTGCCATCTGGCGCGTCGACAAGCTGTCATTCAAAAGAAAAATGACATTTTAAAAATAATTTTGAGCAATTGCCTTCATATTTATTCCTCAGCATTCCAAGCAATTTTAATTCCAAAATCGAGACACTTTTTGATGTAAAATAGTTCCATTGTACACGATTCATTTCCACATATTCATTACTGTTATTCATACTCACAGCATTTCAATTTGCAATACTGATGTAAAAGCTGTTTTAACCCTCAGCACTCCAATGGTTCCTCTGAGGCGACACTAAAAATTGTCAGACTATTATTTAAAACAATTGTCACATTACACTGTTTGTATGTAAGATGTTAGGAAGAACGGAAGTGTTGCGCGTACGATTAATAGTAACAAATTATATATGCACGAAAGGGAATGAACCGTGTACAACGGAATTTTTCTGTGACAAACAAATGCTTCGATGTTAGAAATCCAAATTGCTTGGAGTGAAAAAGGTTAAGCAATAATATGGCAATTTTTAGAGCCCCCTCAGTGGCACTATTGGAGTGCATAAAGTTATTCTTACTTGAAGCCCATTGTTTAGTTCGATTGATCGCTAGAAAGTGAGTGCTAACACGTAAAATAACATTTTTTAAACATACTAAACTGTTAGATGCTCAAATATTCCACGTAAACGTTCATTTTATGGATAGTTGCAAAACTGAATCCATATGTTTTGTCACTGTTAAACGAGGGAACATTAATTATTGAAAAAATTCCTTACGTTACTTCCAACTGTGATCAAAATAATTATCATGTTTGTTTCTTGTTATTCATCTACACCTGCAGCAGTAAATAATCAGTTATACAAAGCTTGCAAACATTTGGACCATTTATTTTGAAAGTGGTGCAAATCCATTTTCTTTTGTTTCGAGAAAATTAAATGTTACCAGATCTGACAATTAAAAAATACAGGTTAATTATGTGAAGTCTGGGAATGTTCGTACTAATTTATCAATTTGTAATTTGATTATATAAATTTCTTTTAGGCGAATTTAACTAAAATAATACATATTTCCAGACTGTAAATGGACTTACACCACTTTCATAATTAGTCAATTGTAAATATCATTTAATTTCAATTTTGAAATAGCAAATATCACTTGAAATATATTTCATATTAATTCAATTTTGTTTATAAATAATAACAAGAAATAAAATAGAATTAGTATTTTTTATTTTGAACGTTAATTATATTTATATATTGTTAAACTTAACACAAGATATTGGTATTATTAATTATTTATGCTCTTCATGTGGCAGTGTTTTGAAATATTCATGATGCACAGGAGGTATATAAGGTAATAGCTGCTGCATATCCTTATATTTTTCATATGTAATAGGTCTGACATCGTGATACAAAAGCGCCAGGGCGATTTTTTCAAATTTTGGCGGTCTTCCTCGACATGTAGGTGATAAATTTAGAGTCTTAAATTCTGTGTCCTCCATTGATGTTTTATATAAAATAGTATACAGTGCACTTTTGCAAAATCTCATCCAACATATTTGCAACCAATTTACTTTTTCTCCATTAGTGTTTCTTCTTATCTGTTTTTTAATTGCGTTTTGTAGATTTTTTGTTGAAACGAAATTCTCTCGTTTCATTTCGTGTAAAATAAATTTATTATGTTGTCTACATTGGTTTATAACGTCATAATAATCCTGTGGTGTGTACAGGAAATTCTTTTTTCGTAATGCCATTTTTTCTGTCTATGGAAATTGGACTTACATCACTTTCATAATCAATGGTTACGCGATTTCTTTTACCGGCCAATTTTAAATTGAATAAAGCATTGGCATTTTTTAAGATATTAAATACTAACTAGTTATAAACAAAAAGTTTACAGTAAATTAAGCATAAATTACGTCATACACTTTCAAAATAAACGGTCCATTTTGTTCGGTTATGCTTCATCTGTATATAATTGCTACGGTGCAATCGATATATTTAGCGCCGGCTACCGGTGACCGCCGCTCCTAGAACAATTGTAGAAACTTCGTATTCCGCAATACTAAAAACAGAGAAACTATTGTTGAACATTATTAACGAAACGGGACCTATTCTAAAGGCGACGCATTTAATTTCTCCAATTCTCGCCCGGTGTTGCAGGTCGCGCGATAACGTTCCTGCAGCTTGTTACGCAAACAATTCGCAGTGCCACGGATTTCATGCAACGTCAATAAATTAGTAGCAGGGTGCTTGATAAAGGAGGGTCCTTAATTTCGCGCAATTACCGGCGATACTACGTGGAATCGATGTAACGAATGTTTTCGGGGTGGGAGACCGGGGGGTGAAATTGCAACTGCATCGGCGTAACCAGTATCCACGCTCTTCCAAAGTAGGTTATTTAAAATTGTTTCACTCTTTCGAAACTCTATTACGTTTCATCAACACCGTTTTCAAAATATACTCATTAAACGATATATATACAAGTTAAGAGTCTCGTATACAAAAAATCCAAAAAGTATTTCGGTACTCGATATTCGATTTTTGGAAAATCGTCGAACTGTGACTATATCGATTCGAACAAAAATAGTACCATGAAAAACCTGGTCTCATGTTGAAAATTGAAACTTTATGAAATGTTTATTCGTTTTTCTGTGAGTTTAAATGTCGCTAGAGGCTTTCAAAATGATTATTCGTAAATAATTTAACGACAGGTTTGAAAATTGAAGCCTTCCCTTTGCAACGAAATAAGAAGTCTTGAAGTACGATCTTCTCGGGTCATTTTCTGAAGGTTTTAAGGCATCTTTATTTATTTTATGTATCTTTGAAGACGTATTGTTTTTACAGAAATATATATATAATGTATATACGATCGGACTTGTGAAAAGAATTGCACAATTTTTAAGACATCTTTTAAAAGAGGAGGTTCTAATATTCGAATTTTTTGTACAGTTAACCACGGATAAATTTTCTAATGTGTTTAGAAAGTTTTCAAGTTAGAATTTTTTGGGGAAAACACGTCTTGCGTTAAAAGGAAATGAACGATGTACTTCGAAAGAGGAAGCTTCAAACTTTAAAATGAGTCCAAATTTATTTTTATACTCTTATTTTATACAATTTTGTTGCAAGTAGTATCGACAATTTTTCCAGAATCGGATATTTAGTGCTCATATACGTTTTGTATCTATTGTATATCACTGTCTTTAAAAAAACTGCAAATAGCTTAATAGAAAAAATATAGTGACGAACAAAGGAAAGGTTAAGAAGTAACGTGTACGATAAACACTGTTGTTTTTACAAACTGGAATTTTATTTTAAAGCTGTATATATATAATGCTTATCAAGTAATTACAACAAAACAATTATTAAAAAAGATATAAAATGTATAGTTCATATACAAAAATGAAACTAGTGAGCGATTAACAGTAAATTTAATTCTGCTACTGTCTGTTACCGCTTTTATCATTTTGGTAAATAAAGTATTTTATACTTGTTTTATTAATTCCCAAAATTATTTGTTAGGACAGATACATAGTAGAATTAATTTAATTAAAGAAATACGCTCAAGACGAGGTGAATGTTGTTTGCATATGAAAACCTACCTAGTTCTACAGTTATTAATGTTCACATGCAAAAATACCAACTTTAAACATTTTTTTATTTGTCACTATATGCTAGAATTTTCAGAGAATGTTATGCAGATTAAATGTCCTTACAAAAGCAAATAAAGTAAACTATGCATGATCTTAGAATCTATTTACTCTTGAACAGCGGTTCATTTCCACTCGGAAGCTAAAAATATTTCACTACATTATTGCGAATAAACAATTTTAATTGGCTGCTGCTTCTTTCGAAGCAATTAACAGATTGGTGTCTCTAAGTGAAGTACTTTAAAATTGGATAACCACTCTGTGAAAATGATCGCAAACCGGTTCCCAGAATAATATTTATACTTTCTGACAAAATAAATATTCTACCATTTATTTAGAATTATAATTACTATATTTGAATTTTAATATTATTATAGCAATTTATGTAAAAGTGAAGTTATTAGCAATCACTTTTATGAATGTACAGGTGTTACATGTACTGTTGTTAACGTACATGATTGAATATTGATCAATTATAAGTGGATTATTGATTTTATACGTTTACAATATTCAATGTATCAACATGAAGCTATTACAAGATTTAATGAATATTGTTATATTATTTTCGGCGTATTGGAAGAAGAAATACATTGCCATTTAGCTTGTGTTCCTTACGATTATTTTAATAAATGCTTCTTATACATAAAGATCAACAGTGTAATTATAAAGAATTAAATAGATTTGTTGCTTCAAAAAACCGTATTAAGTTCTCCATATTTTGAAATTGTTCAAGTTTATTTTTAAGCTTGTATTGATGCTAGATACCTTTCTAATAAATATTTAGTATAGTCTACGATACATGCAAACATAGATGGTTTCGATATTTAAGTACTCATGTGTTCCCTTTTTTAATGAATTATGTGAATCCGATTGACAATGAGTTTAATTCACATTAGGATATTTGGTACCTCTTCCACGCATGATATCGTCTCATAGAACATTGTCACGAAGCTATTTATTTACTATTGTAATCTTTGGTAATAAACCATTTAATAATTAAAATTGTCTACATCCTGAAAGTGCGTTTTAGTTTCTTCACAGCTTTTACTAGGAATCCGTATTATTTTTATATGTTTGCTTCCATTATTAGGATGTACGTAGAATAACTTCCTAAGTAATACCTAAACAATCATTTGCACAGAACAGTAATCCTTTATTCATAATTTTAAGGGAACTTTTTATGTCTGTAAAAATCGTGAAACCGTTCGTGTTAGCATCGTTTGCATACATTAAAGCGTTTTTCATAACACGTAGGTATTTCACAAGATAAAGGAGAAAAAACGTTGAATAGTGAAATTGAATTTTGTCCCGTTACGTTACTGAAATATCACACCACATAACCTTTAAAAATGTAAACTGTCCACGAGTTAAAGTTGGTTATTAGAATGTTAACTGAAATATCGCTCTTATATCTGCCTGTTGTACCGTATTAAAAAACTTGATTAATAAATATTTTCACGCGTAAGCAACACATAATTTTCGAAGAAATCTAACTACAGTAATATTTTCATATACATATTTTGACAAGTTTTGATATAGTAATGGGATTCTAGAAGTTTCAACTTTTAGAATAGATGTAATTTCGCGAATGCAAAATACACTGAAACTACTGTCGCAAATTACGACGTTGTTGCCTTGAACCAGCTGTAATTCGGACGGAATTACATATTGTAATAAAAATAGCACAAAATTTGAATAAATCAAATGTCGTAATTTTTATGAGGCAATACCAGATCTGAAAATATAAAACTGGAATTTGCCCATGTGTGGCACTGTCTACGTAGTTACCGTCAAACCGCGTCGTCGACGCCATTTCCTTTTTATGACATCCGATAAAGATTTTCAAGTCACAAGCATACAATTTTTATATAACAGCATAATTTTTAATAGCGTTGTATTATAGTATTTTCTGTTACCATTTGGAGAAAATTGCTGCGATATCGCATCGAATACTTGTCGAAGCTTAGGGTAAGCATGCTTTTAATAAATCACAGTGCTCTGAGTGGTTTAAAAAATTAAAAAGTGGCGATTTTCACGTGAGAAAGGAAGAACGTGGAAAACCTCTGAAAAAGTTTTAAGACAACCAATTCCAAGCACTGTTGGATGAGGATAGCGCTCAAACGTAACAACTACTCGCGGATCAATTAAATGTGACACGAGAATCCGTCGCGAAGTGATTTCGCTCGATAATGCATCATCACACACAGCAGAACCGGCCAAGGAAACGATTGAGGCGTTTAGTTGGGAAATGCTTTCGCATACGGCTTACTAACAAGATTTGGCTCCATCCGATTATTATTTATTTACATCTATGCATAATATTTAATTACATCGTTTCATATTTTACTAAAATGGCTTGATGACTGGTTTGCCTCAAAAGAGGAACAGTTTTTTGGCGTGACATCCACAAATTCCCAGAGAGTTGGAAAAAGTGTATAAATACCAATGGGCAATATTTATATAATTATAATAAAATATTTTATATAATTTTCATACAATAAACGTGTATTTTTTATACAATAATTCAAGTTTCACATTTACATACCTCGTACAAGGAGGCTGTGTTATTTTTAAGACAACATGATCCGGGCTGTCTATTACAATAAAAATTGTATGCAGTTTGAGTAGACGCATCTCCATCATGATTAAAAACCATGTACACCAGTTATATTTATTATTCTGTAATTCTGTTGTTAAACACATTAGTAAAACTCCAGTTTCATAGTTACACACCTGGTATTTTTAAATCTGAAAAATGAATTTCACGTAAAATAGTTAAGGTGATTTTGAATTTCTTAAATGGCACCGTACGCTTTTAAAATAATGAGAATATTATTGATGACGAGAGGAATTCAGTAGTATGTTACATTGTAACCTAGACATGACTTTAAACTCCCAAATTTTGTGCAAATGTAATTTTGAATAAAGAATTATACGGACAACGTATCTCATCTTTCTGAATTTTAAAAACAAATCATTCTGAAAGATGAGATCGTGTTAAAAATATGAAAACGAACAGACTATTAATATTCACCTTCCGAGTGTGGTGCCCGGAGTCCATTTTGAACCACATTATCAAAATATTAATTGAATTACGTAGAATGAGTAGTTGTTAATATACATCGAATTAATATACATTCGATTAATATACATTCCATCGAATAACACTTCCTTTCCCTTTTAGCAAATTATGAACTATAAAAAAATTGTAATTGCTGCAACCGTAAAATACAATCGTAGGGCAAAGAGTTAAAGAATCTCAAAGTTTCTGGGACGCGTTGTATAGTTATAAAAAGTGATCCGCCATTTGCAAGTAAAAGACAACCCATCCAGGGTTGACAAACTTAAAGGAAGATTCAGAGGTACATGGATCCCAAGGTCACGACTTGCAGGGGAAAAAAGCGAAGGGGTAATTTCTTTGTTTCGAAGAGGCGGTGGTCGAGTGGCGCTACTCGTAGCTTAGAAGACCAGGCGAAAATACGCAACAAAGGGGTTGATGTTGCTCGCGCGATTCGTCAGAGGTCAAGCGAAAGAAGAGCGACCGCAACGACGAAGGTGGAGCTTAGCCGCTCCTTCGCAGCCATTCCGGAACTTTATTTCCCCGAGGATCGCTCCACCGGAGTTTATCGCTGGAGGTAACGCTGTTCCCTGGTTTTATACCTACCCCTTACCCCTTCCCTTCGCCGACTACCATCGGTCCGTCAGGCTTCCTCTTTCCCCTTTTATTCCCTTATTTCTGCCTGCAGCATTTATTCCTCCGTCTTTCCCCATCTGCCAGTCCGGGAGCTGCTTCGCACCTGTCGACTGAACACTCTCTCGTTCGAGCAGCAATCAGGATTTAGGAATATCAAATACTGTTTGCTTAGGATAAAAGCCCCCGACTACCCGCTATCCTGCTACTTCGATTCCACCCTCCACGCCGTGAACGCTTCCGGTTTCCGGTAATCAGGAATCGTCTTATTGACCCTAGCAGAGTAAAGAACAGTGTTATATCTTGCCCCGATGTCCGGTCCGAAGGGATGCACGGATTTCTCTATGGGGGCGAGTTTATGGCATTTATTCGACTGTGTCTGTACAGTATCGCTCGCTTCCGATCATAGGTATCTTTCTTTCGATAGTTATCTATCTTATCAACGAAAGAACGCTTATAACAGTTCGATCGATAATTAACATCGGATCGTGTATATTGCCGCATGAAAAAAAAACGATGTTTGATTTATTTAAATTTTATGCAATTTTGATTACAATGCCAGGTATGTGAGTGTGAAGCCGAAATAGCATACACACAGTGGCTCACAAAAGTATTCGGACACTATTCAAACCTAAATAACTTTTTTAAGATTGGATCAAACGTCTTGCCTTTCTTGAGCAATTAGTTGCATTGATTTAATAAATAATATACGAAATGAATTTTGCCAATATTGTAATTGGTATGAATTACATATAACCAATAAAAGGGGAGCTTTTTAAACGTTTTTTATTTGGGACACGTACTGAAAATTTTAAAGACACATCTGATAGATTTATGGTAGCTATACACATGTGGAAAAATTCATTGAAATCGATCGACATACACATGAGCTACATGCCATCCAAAATGATGAAAATCACAATTTTTCACGATTCTTGGTCAGTTTCTGCTTTAACTCCACAAATTTCTACATCTTTCTGCGCGTGTCATTTTTTCCTGTGTCATTCGATTTCGGTGAAATTTTCAGCATGCGTGTAACTAACACAGTTCTGAACAACGCATATTTTAAATTTTCATTACGAGTTGAAATAAAAATGTTTTAAACATGTCATTTCTACTTTCCCACGTACTTTCTACCAATTAGAATTATTTCAAAATTATTTTTGCATATCATTTAGAAAAGCAATGCTTCTAGTTGCTCCAGAAAAATCAAGTCGTTTGGTTCAATTTTGAAAAAGTTATTTAGGTTTGAAGAGTGTCCGAATACTATCGTGAGACACTGTAGATATTAAACTCTGTTCAAAATCTATAACACGAGTTTAACGCGATGTTGTAAAGCAAAGGGTTAAAGGGGTAAATTTCTAAGGGTATTTTAAGAAACTTTTTCCTTTGTCAATTCGTGATTTGACACTTCGTTTTCGAGTTATTAATGAAAACCGCGGACCAATCAGATGTGGCTAGCACGAATGCCTTTGCCTCAACAGCATCAGTAGTCGAATCTGAACCCGTTCGTTGTAGCCGCACTCTGATTAGTCCATATTTTTTCATTTTTTTTGTTAATAACTCAAAACGGAACCCGCGCACGACATTTTAGCAAAAGACGACGTATCTTAAAATAACTAGTACATAATAAATAAATAGTAGATTAGAACTATGCTTACTGCGGAACGGTATAATGATTAAAAGAGTTTACGAATATCATTGCGTTATTACCAATTTATTTAAATAATTAACGAAATAAACAAATTTTTATTTGGTTCTCGTATTTTATAATTAATGCAGAGAATGGTTATTTTGCATAATTACGCGGGGTTTAATTACAACATCATAACTTAACATATATTATTGTATTGATTTTGGAATAAAAATAAAATGAATATGTTTAAAGCAATGGCGGTTATATCCCAGCGGAATTTATGTAGAGCTGCGGTGAGCAACGTCATTTTGCAATCAGAATGGGTTTAGTTATCATCTCGGCTAGAATGATTTATATCTGTTAATACAAACATATATGTCTATGTGAGAAAAACCGATTTAAATATTTTGCGGATTTACGATCGCGATCGTCATTATTTCGGTAGCTGTGCTCACGGCGAACAGGTCACAATTTATATTGTTTTATTAAATGCTGCGTAATCGCCGAATAAAATATTTAAAAGTGCAACAAAGAAATCTCATTAAAATCTTGAATGCTACAACGTGTGTTATAGCTTAAATAACAACGCACATGGAATTAATTTGGATTCATTAACACAATGTGGGAAACAATAATCGTTATAAATATGCGACACGTAATGAGCATGTTAAGCGCCATGGATTACTCATGAAATTTTGTTTATCATTTAATAACGTCAATCTGTTCAAGAAAATTAGTTATTTATTCAATCTTTAAACAGCTGTTTATTCCATACTTATTAATTACTAGAGTGTTGTTTATTGTCCACGGTAGATTTGTGAGATCTTTTGGACATTGTAGATGTGACGGTTCTACATCCTATACTCGCCACCAGAGGGACAAATGGACGACTTTCCCGTTCGTTCAGCTAGCACATGACGTTTGTTCATTCTTGCAACGATTTCATTTCTCTTTCAAACTGGAAATAATTTAAGTCTTAATACTCGAATAGCGAATCCAAGGTATCACTGAAAATTGCTATACTATTGTGGCGGCGTTCTATCTCCTACATTCAACAACAGAGGGACAATTGGGCGACTTTCGCGTTAGTACCTCATCCGCCTCCGATTCATATACAGGATGTCCCATAATTAGAAGATGATATATTAATAACGTATATCCTGATTTTACAGTGTTCATGAATATATAACATTTTTTAAAAAATTTTTAATCGATTTATAGTTGCACTGAACGCTTATTAGCTTCTTACGATATAAATATATTTTCTGTAAAATATTTTCCTGTGAGATTAACTCTCGGACGATGTATTATTCATACTAATTTATAATTGATGATGATTAAGGTTGATCACTGGACCAGTTATCAACTTTTTTATATATATTTTGGTGGTACTTCTTACAGGTACATTTACCTTTTTATTGATCCTTATTTAACTACTTAATTCATTCAATTTAGTGGTTAAAATTTTTGTAATTAAACGACGATTTTGTGACTGTGTCAGACATCAGCACTGCACTTCGAGAGATAATATTTAGATATCTACTTCGTTTATATATTTTTATACTAAATATTTTAATATTAATGCTGATAACCTTATTGGACCCAACACAAAACAAGCGTCTATAAATAGAATATTCGAAAATTAGAATTTATAGTGAACATTAATAACTCTGGGTTAAAATGAATCTAAGTTGATTCATCAGGAACAAGGACGTGCGTATAAATTATAGGAAGAAAAAATACATTTATATTTAAATTGTGAACCTTACGATTGTTCTCAACAATTTTTATTTTACATAAATGATTAATGCTGGAATTACAGGGTCTAAGTCCATCTTGACCTAGCATTTCAAAGACATTGTCCAGTTCCTCATTTCCAGGTGATCAATTTGCGTTTGTAAGACACGGACGGGTGGTGATTCTCGATATCGGAGTAACGGTGAACGACTCGCACTCTTCCTCGATCCTCACAGATACCGTTCGCCAAATTAATGTTGGACGGCTGTTTCCCAACTCCTGGTGGACCGTGTCGTAAAACGCGAAAGTTGGAAGATCTGGCGACGATGGATCTGGTGGCGAATTCATACGTTACACCTCGAAATGGTCGGTGTATTAGACAGAGATGTGAAACGGGCACTTCGCAACGATCAGTGCGCTTCAATCTGTAATTGACACGAGACCGTAGTCGGTCACAACGTACCTTATTCACTCGCTATTCACGATAGACTCGATAGTCAAAGCTTTCTATGTTTCTTCTTACGACCTGTAAGTCGCAAGATTCTCTGTGTTCGATTCGAAACGTCAGTCGAATAGGTTCTCGTTTGCTCTGATCCACACGGTTCGATAGTGGACAAGATTCTGCGCGATCTTTACCGCTCGGAAGTTGAAAAGATTCTCGCTGGCTGTGATCCACACGGGTCGATAGTAGAAAAGATTCTGACTTCTGATCAACCCGTACGATGGTCAAAAATATTCTGACTTTACAACCAGGTAGTTATGAAGATTTTGTTTATTCTGATCCACGCAGGCTCGATAGTGGAAAAGATTCTGACCGCTTTTTCCAAAGTCCGCTTCTCCTTCCGTTCGCGTCAACCGTGTCGCGAAATGAAGGACGTGGCCGATACAATGCGCGCGGCATTTTATTTGTTAATTTTGACCCGAAGGAGGAGAATTTTCCTCGGATGTCCCTCCACGGTGGAGGAAGAAGCCTCTTCCTCAGGTCGCCGATGTTAACGGAAAAATTCGGAAGGAGAAACGGCACTTCGCATTAACGCGGTGATGGTCTGCTAACCACGCAAGTGGTACGGCGGATTTATGGCCGAATTGTCCTGCAAGTCGATGGAGACCATCGAGAACCTCGTCTAAGGGTTTCCTTCCAGACCGATACCGACTGCAGGGCAACACGATTACTCGAGCATCTCCCGAATGGGCATTGTCTAGCTTTTTCGGTTGTACCTGTCGGACATTTGGCAAATAAATGTCCTCGTACGAGCTGTTCCTCAACACGGATGGAGCAATGGTAATTCTACCTTAATGCTTTGGGAGTATCTATTACCATTTGGTGTTGGATCATTGCGTCTAATGAATAACAATAGAAATCAATACATGTACAAGGATATTTTACAAGATCGTGTCATGGATGCTGTTGAAAATATGCGTTTTGAAGAAAAGAATGTAATCGACTTCTCGAGTGTCTCCGAATGAGGATTGGTAACGAAATGTCCTTGAACAGGTTTTTCCACAACAGGAACATTAGATCTGCCCGTATTGGGCCATAGACTACCCTAACTAATCTTGTAGTGGACAGTAGTCACATCGGCAAAAGGAGCACTACCCCCCAACTAATTAACTCTGATTGGACAACTGCGAGTTTTTCCACATAAACAATTTTGTATAAAATCGCGACACCGTATATTCACACTGTTGATTTCACTTGCAAGAAGACTACAAAGCCTTGTCGTCACCGATTTAGTTAAGATTTTGTAGAGTTATACAATGCGTTCCCTTGGTTACGAATCTATTACATTACAGCGACAGACACTCGATAGTTTCCGAGATGTTTGTAATTAAAGTTCGCCGTATGCGAAGATCATTGTAAATTGTCAATTTAGCTCATAATGTAACCAAGCAGCGGTGTGACATAGAGGCATCGACGTTAAATATAAGATCCACTGTTTCCAAGTATTCGCACAAGGTTAATTCAGCGTGTGAAGATAACGATCACACCGAAATGCCTTTACCAAGGATATCGCGGCGTAACAACTATCGAACCACTAACTTATCTGTGTCACCCACACCCACAAAATACATGTATAGGAGGATCAAGATAAAACGAATTTCTCCCATCGTGTAACGTCGCTTTTCTCGCGGTCGCGTATTCGAACGGAGTTGTAAGTTCCTGTTAGCGCGATTGCGTTCGTGAAACGCAAAACGGGAGGCGGTTCTTGATATCTGAGTATGAAACGAGCGATTCGCAATTCTTCTTCGATATTCACCAATCCCGTCGTCCCAATTATTCGGTTGTTCGGAAAGTAATTTCGTTTTTTCCCGACGGAGGATTTAATTGTATTTTTTTGTACCCAACTCCACACTTAAGCTGCATAATCATTATATGTTTCGAGAGCTGATATAGCAAGGCTTGTGTGTGAAAAAGTCTAATTGATTCTACGCAGTAGTTTTTGTTTGGTGCCTTTTTAAATATGGAGAGCAATAAGCAGCATTTTCGTCATATTTTACATTTTTACTATAGAAAAGGTACAAATACTGTTCAAGCCAGAAAGAAATTAACCGATGTGTATGGAGAAGATATGTTGACAGTACGCCAGTGCCAGAACTGGTTTGCAAAATTTCGATCCGGCAATTTTGATGTCGAAGATGCACCACGTCTTGGAAGGCCGATTGAAGCTGATAAAGACACGATAAAGGCATTAGTTGATGCAAACCGGCGAATAACAACACATGAGATCGGTGAGAGGTTAAATTTATCAAATTCAACTGTTTATGACCACTTGAAAGTCCTGGGTTTAACCTCGAAGCTCGATATATGGGTTCCCCATGTTCTCACGGAGAGAAATTTGTGTCGTCGCGTTGACGTCTGTGATTCGCTTCTCAAACGTTACGAAAATGATCCATTTTTGAAGCGCATCATTACTGGGGACGAAAAATAGGTTGTATGTAACAATGTCAAACGCAAGAGATCACGCAGCAAAAAAAAATGAACCGGCTCAAAGCATTTTCAAAGCCAATATTCATCAAAAGAAGGTGATGCTGTCTGTTTGGTGGAATTTTAAAGGAATCGTTTTCTTTTTTGAGCTTTTACCTGATAACACAACAATTAATTCGGAAGTCTACTGTCATCAGCTGGACAAATTGAATTTCTAATTAACCTGACGAAGACATTGCAAACAAACGCCTTCGAACAGGCTGTTCCTCGACCCGGATGGTACACATCGTGTCGAGGTAATATAATATCGTTTCCATTAGAATCGCTTACAAGTCGTTGTTACGTCGTAACAACATTTAGATATACAAGGAACATTACACGTTCTCACTTAGAATCTGTTTAGACACTGGGTATAACTCGAGTCAGAACATTCGTACCTTTTTCTCCGTTATAAACTACCAAAACCTCTCCCACGAGCAACTCCTTGAGACCATTCACGACGACAACCCTCAGCGGCGACCGCGCCACTCCACGAAGGCGTAATCGACTCTGATTGGTGCGCTAGCCGTAATAAAAAACTGTATAAATACTGCACACTTTTTGCAGCTAATATGATTCCAAATTCAACTGTCACGGAAATATCTACCAATACTCTGTACGCTACCCTTAGCACTCCAATGGCGCCTCTGGGGCGACATTAAAAATTGCCATAATGTTATTAAAAATAACTTCTACATCATTGTGTTCGCATTTAAGAAATCGGTAAAAATGTTGCATTTACAAGTAATAATAATAAACTTGATTCGCATGATAGCAAATAATCCATGTACAATAGAACTATTTTAAACAAAGACGCCTCGATTTTGGAATTAAAATTGCTTGGAGTTCAAAGGGTTAACGTTCGAAGGGTACGAGTGGATTTGGTTCGGCAGATTTACGACCAACAGACAATTCGGGCTCGTTGAACAGTCGCAAGATTGTGAAAAACATTTTAAAAACTAGTTGGTTGTGCACTGGTAGAAGAAACGGATGTAATTATTGCGATATTGGTCATACCATAAAGAGGAATAATCATCCGCTCGACGCATTACCGGGCGCAAAGCTTCTTCTAGGTAACTCCACGTGCGTTCATCTTTTATCGAGTATCTTTCGGTACAGCTAATGCGCACCTGTACTCAGGCGCACACAGGTCGTCCCATCAGCAACGTTCGCGAGCAAAGAGTTTGACGTTAATGCGCGAAACACGCGGGTGTAATCTGCTCTATAAAGTTACCGTGCGCCGGCAGCTTATGTATTACACGGGAAAGAAGAGTTGATAGTGCTTGTGGCGTGGGTGCAGCGCAGGATGCTGTAACTTCGGCGCCTTAAATGGAGTTGCCGCTATGCGCATGCCGTGCCGTTGAGTAACGGTAACTTAGAATAATGCTTAGAGTCGCTTACGAAAAGTTATGATCTCGCGTATCCCGCCGCGGCACCGTCCGCGATCGGAAAAAAATTCCGGCAAGCTTTCGGTAGCTGGATGTTCGTCCGGGATTAAGTATAATTTAATATACTACGGACACCGTTCAGACCCGTACATTTCCTGTTTCCGATAACACCGCGGTACAATGCCCGACTTTAATTACAATAAATTACGCAGTTCGTTGTGCTGCGGTTGTTCGCCAAGACAATGCCTCACCCCGTGAACATTCTCCGCAGCTCGACCAACCTTCCCCATGGCGAGAGACCGTCAAGTATAGCGTTTACTGGGGCGAGCTCATGGCATTCCATGAGTAGCTCGACAGCTTCGCGGATCCCGCCGTTTCTCAACGTTCCCCGTCCAAACTGTCTAAGTCGCCTCTTTCCTGCGTCATTCTACTCTCCCTCTCTCTCTTACTCTCTCTCCCTCAGTCTGTCTCTCTGTCTCGCTTTCTCTCCCTTCTCTTTCCAAGCACTCGACGGCCATCTTTTCCAAGTTTCATTCTGCTCCCCGGTCTCAAGTCGCACTATCCAACATAGGCACAATGATTCGGCATTATGTCATTCCGCTTAGACTACATCGTCGCATTCAACGGTAACGCGTCTCGCAGATAAAGAGCCTCGTAATTAGAAGCTCGAGGGTCTGCCGCTCGTACCCGGACAAAATGACGGTTCGTCGAACCGGTAAATAATTCTTCAAACTTATTTCGTTCTATTTATAATGACGTCTATTTATAGCGCGATTTTAGTACGCTGGTTTTAGTATTCCGGGAAGATGTTTACAACAGTGTTTAATTCCTCGAACTCTATGACGTTTTAATATGTTGTTAAGGTTATCCTCTTAAGTGGCTGGTGGTTGTTGTTGACGATTAAACTCTGGGTTCTATGTATTTATAACAGAAACGAGTAGGTGCAATCTATTAAGTGTTGTCAAATGTATCAGTCTTCTTTAATCGTTCATGCACAATGACTTACAATTACAATGATTCTAATTTTTTACCTTTCTATGTAATTGTGTTTCGCTGTCGACACGAGTAAATAACCAGCTGATAGTATACGTTGTATGTCTTGTATGGATAAAAGAAAATTTAAAAGAACG
>CM052093.1:7975123-7989720 GCA_028453745.1 Agapostemon virescens | reverse complement strand
ATTTTCAATGATTATAATTTTTCACCTTTCTGTACAATTGTGTTTTGTTGTCGACACGAGTAAATAACCAGTTGATAGGATACGTTGTTGTGTTGTATAAATAAAAGAAAATTAAAACGAACATACATTGAGTCCTTGATCTCTATGAGTTTTTAATATGTTATTAAAATTATCCTTTTAATTGGTGCTGCGAAGGTTAATGCGACTTACAATTATAACGATTATAATATTTCATCTTTCCGTGTAATTATGTTTTGTTGTCAATATGACTAAATAACCAGCTGGCAGTATACGTTGTATGTCATCTAGAAATGAAAGAATATTGAAATGAACACACATAAATGCCATCTAAAAATAAAATAAAATTGAAACGAACATATGTCAATTCATCAATCTGTATGGTGTTTTAATACGTTATTAAAGTTGTCCTCGAAATAACTGCTGCGAAGGATTGACTGATGGTCGTTGATGATTAGACTCTGGGTCCTATATATTTACGACTAAAACGAGTATGTGGAACCTATTAAGTGCATCCAAAAGTATCAGGCTTCTTCAATCGTTCGTGCATAATCTATCGCTTTTTAATTGGATGTGGTCGTGTTGACAGGGGTATACGTGGAGGAGTAAGAAGTTGTAGAAGATGTTTCCCTACGTCTTGTTTTTTTTTTTATTGTTAATGGCGTGATAAATAATTGTTTGTCCGTTTGTCGTTTCGGTGGGTCCGTCGCACGTGATGTCCATCTGTCAGGGTTACAATTGTCAGATTACGGTGGTCGTGAACTAATGGGCCAGTTCAGAGCCGATTTTTATGTTATACCGCGTCCTCCGCCGGTATACTGGAACACCTAATCTACTGGAGGGATGGCGAAGCGCGTTTTACATTTCACTGTCGTCGTCGCAACAACTAATAAAAAAATAACAACTACATTATGTTTTAATCGTACTTTATGATTCATATATCTGTTACATTGCATTTATTTAGTATTACAATTATTATTAGCATAATTATATAATAGCAGTAATTGATTAATAATTTTTTCCTTCAACCTCTGTCTTTCTCTTTCTATTCATAACGATTTCTTTTTTTTAGAATATTCTCATAGATGTTGCCATGATACATCAATAATATTTATAACGAAACAAGGGATCTTTGGACATAATAAACATTTCTTACCTGAGTAGTAACACATTGGAGTGAAATAGAAATTTATTTACTTTTTAATATGCTTAACAGGTTCAAAATAATGTAACATTATTTTTTAATTCTTTTAACGTTTTTACTGTTTTAAGTTAGTCCTACTCATTTTTATCATAAACGCATAAACAACGCTGTCCACTTATGATTTTTAATAATTTAAGACGTTTGGTGGCATTTCCGAACTAAAATAAAATAGGTTTATCCTATGAATTACATATTCTGTTAATTGTTGTTGTATTTGCAAATGTTTTCATATGAAATTGTAATATGTTTCTCAAAATGTGTCCAAATCAAATTCTTTTCCTCTTTTTCTCTTTCACTTTGTGAAATATCAGTTGAGCAGCATTAAGAGCTGCTATATCAATTCATTGTTAGGAAAATTCGGTGGTTCATCTCGTGGATCTAAAAATATAACTATTATATAGAATTTATCGTATTCAGTGTCTCCTAAATACTATTCTACATACACATGTAGGATATCGATCCTCGTCGTAATTGTATTATTGTTGATAGATTCACTTTCTTTCAGTAGTGATTCCTTTTGTAACCAGGCAGCAGATACTGAATTCTGGAGAAATAGAACGAGCATATTCCATTATGTATTTAATAACAATTTAAGAGTAACAGTTGCTATTAAATTTAAATGTAAGAGTACTTATATATGAAAGTATGTGATCGATACATTTCGAAACAAATTTATCTGATTCCAACACTTTACAAACGAACATTAACAAATTAACGTTTTGTACTGAGTTCGAATTCGTATTGGAACACATGTTGAATTTATTCCCATCGCTAATTACGATTAGACTGCACATTTTCGTGTAAAATAAAGAATATCTTCATCCATTTTAACGCAATACGGTCTGGGCTGTTTGTGCGAAAGCTTTTACGTGTAGCCAGAATATTTTAAGAGTTTCGACTCTGTTGCATCATTTTACAAACATTGCTATAACTGTCAAAATTTCAAAATGTTTTTTTTTTTAAATTGAAGTAAAGGCTTGTTAGCAGTAATATATTATCCATAATAATTATTTTAGATTTAAATTACAAAATATGTAGCTTCATTTTTAAGAGACTTTGTTAAGATTCGATTACAGAAATAAATTGTATGCTTTCATTTTAATACATATTATTCCGTTCCAATTTGATAGGTACTTTGCTATTTTATTATTTTATTATGTTCTGCTTACTTTATTTAAATTCTATTACAAAAATAAACTTTACTCTTTCATTGTAATCTATATTATTCGTTTTTCATTTAATAGGTACTTTGCTATTTTTATTTTATTATGTTCTACTTACTAGAAATTTTCGATGTAATTACTTACGATGTAATCTCTAATATCTTTTATATCATATTACATATATATATTCTGAATTTAAATTTGAAAAATTTTTAAAAGAAGTTAAGGACATTTATACAAATCTAATAAAGTTTTATAAATTTAATAATATTTATATAAATTTAAGGGCATCTTTACAAATCTAAGAAAATCGCCGGCATTTAGTGTACATTGTGTAGACCACTATTCATATATTTCAGTCATTTTCGAGCAGTTAAGGAGAAACAAACTTTTATGTTTCAACATTGTAATGCGTTAAGAATCCAAAGCCCAATAAAATTAGCATTCCTTCTTTAATCGTTTCACCAAATGAAAATAGTAAACAATATTTTAAAATTATTTTTACCCTCATAGAAGTGAGTGTTACGTTGGTGACATAAGAATATATCTCGCGAAATATTCCATCTATCCGAATATGATTAATTTAATGCCAATATTTAATACAATATATAATATATAAAAGTTCTAAATCCTGTAGAGTTTGAAAATAAAATTTCAGCGAGAAAACGATTCTTAAGATTAATGGAGGTACTGACGGTCAGTTAACAAGGTAAAATTTCGGTCAGTTAGCTCAGGGCTGTAACGCTTTCGTGACCGCTGTACGAAATTCACTTGGCAATCTACCTGATAAAGCTAATCAGTGCGTGTTCTACAAACAATACCCATGCAGAACGTGCAATGGTTTCCTTCCTTCTATATGTACCAGCAATAACAACATTGCTGTTACTATTCAGCGAGCAGCTGGTTCAACTTTTCACCAGAACCTCCTTTTCCAGTCAAAACAATGCTGGTACCTTAATTGAACCGATAGAGATTCGCTCTCGGGAGGTTCACGGAGACGCTTACAAAGGTGAATCCTCCCAACAGCGCATAAAAGCAAAACTTTAAACTCAAACTAACGATTCTGCCGTGTCATTTTGTCTATTCGCGATGCATGGACATGGATCGAGATAAATTATGATAATAAATCAGAAATGTCGAGCATAATATCCAGAAGGAGTTTCTTGTAGGAAAAAATGCGTCGGTCTTTGCAAAAGAAAACTTTAGTAAGCCACCCTTACCAAAAGATAAAAAGAAAACTATTCGCCGTCGGGAAGTAGCAAAGACTTTTGAAAGTACGACGGTAACAAAACTGAATATGCACTCTCTTAAGGGGGGAATACACTTTAAAGCGCCTAACAAATAGCGATTCTAGGAATTTTTTTCTCAATAACTACAAAGCGAATCATTCTCAAACATTCATGATATTATGTTCTATATTTAAACAATACAAAAAATTTTCTATTTTAATGATTAATGTATTTTTTTCCCGCAGTATTTATAAATCCTCACAGCTCCGCGCCACGCGCATCGTCAGTTTGTGTACATCCTAGAGCCTATAATTTTCATCTGAAACAGGAAAGCAAAAGTTTTTTTTAATCCTTATAAAATTATCTCGTCGATGAACTAAAAAAATTCCAACAAAAAGTACAAAAATGAAAAAATTTTTAGCTTTATTGAAAAAGTTACTATTCTTCGCTAAAAATTTCGACTTTATAATGTAAATTGAAAGGGAAAAATGCAACTATTTAGGAATTTTTTAGGAGTTCGATTGGTCCAATAGATCGTTCTGTATCGTGTACACAAGATTCAGAAATATGATATTGAGAAATACGCGTTTAAAGTTTTTCGACTGTTAGAGTAGTAGTTATTGAACACTTATTTCTGGAGAAACTAATCCGCTATACCAGGGCCATATAGTAAGTCTTCTGTGGCTTCAAAAAATTCATTTAGCTCCATTTGGTGCATCCTACGAGAGATTCGTGCCTCTTTTGTGCTGCTTTGTCTGCGACGTTCCTGTCTCGTTATGCGCTGCGCGTCATACGTATCGGCGAAGAATTTGCATTGTTGCCCGATATTAATATTTAATAAATTCATTATTTTTAATATAGCTGAGTAGCCCTCGTTGAAAATGCCAGCCGCAATAAAGGCGGAGATTTCGATCATTTTTGCTCCGGAATTTAGATGCTTTGGATTTAGGCGCCAAACCGTTGAATTGAAACTTTCATTGCAATTCTGTGTGTGTCCACCTAGACACCTGGTTAATAAATCCTCCTTTGAAAGTTCTTCATATATCGGTTTTAAATGTTTAACGACATCTGGGCGAAGTGGAGTAGGATGATTAAAATTATCTAATTCACCTTTCGCTTCAGCTTTGCGCCACTTGCACCTGACGCTTACCTGTTCGGCTAGCTGTATCTCCCAAAATACATAAAATTTTGCTGATTAACTTTATACACGTATTCTAGACACATACTGAAATCAATTTAAAACAAAAAAAAAATCGAAAATTTTCATCTTATAAAGTGTATTCCCCCCTTAAGGGAAGAATTTGTTTCTTTTGCCAAACATATCAATTTTTTTATATGATATGTTTAACAAATGGATTGGATGTTAGAATGCCGAGATTAGGCTCGCATATGCATGGTTACTCTAATTGAAAAGCAATCACAGTACTACTTCTTTGTCTTTTGCTTTGTATAAAATAGCGTGATGCACAGATATAATGTCACTTATGGTAAGAATGTATTATGGAATAACATTATGGAATAACATCGTTTTAAACCAAAAGTTACATTTTCATGCGTCACTAATATTTCAACACTCGTGCACGTGTAATAAACTAGTTCTAGAAAGTAGTTCAAATTGTGAAACATGTTTGTTCTGTAAACAAATTGCCAGAAAACAATTCTACCGCAGCGCTCAGATTTCGCAGTGTTATCATCTGTGATTTAACATTACAGGAAAAGGAACGAATAACAATTTTGATGAAAGATAGCTCGTAGTTTATTACAGAGAAAACTGTAAAAACTGTTGTAAAATCGTACAATTATTAGTAATGAAAAAAGTACAGTTACGGATATTATTAAAAGATGTAAAAAAAGAAGACTCAACAGAATTTATGAAGTAAAAAGGGCAAAAATCGTTGCCCATGCCTTTGACATGAATAAATAATTCCATGTATGAAACAACAGGAGAATCTTTATCGCATATTCAAGATTCTTCTATTGTAATTTCTATGTTTTATTTATAATTAGGATATGCGATAAGAGATTAAATTATTAGAACCATTTTCATAAATTGGTCGATTTGCATTAAAGCAGTTGATTTTTAATTAGATATATAGCTACAATGTATTGTTGTTATTAAGCGAAAGTATTTTATCAAGTATTAAATTGCAAATGTACCGTTAACAGCGCTGTAGAGGATATTATCTGTCGCATGGGTAATAAATGCGTTTTTCATACTACGACTGCAGTAATTTGATCATCCAGCGTATCTTATGTATTTACTTCGTTATATGTATATGAAAATACTGATACCTGATAGTATTTATACACACGTTAGCACAGCAAAATCTAACTTACACGTTCAAACAACTAATGCTTTATTCAACATTAAAAATAACTGAAACGATGACTTATAGTATAACAAACGGGCCATTACAATATAGTGCTAAAGAAAACGTTAATGTTTTGGGAAAGGACAAAAACAGATAAACGTTTCGGAAAATTTCGAAACAGCTATAGCAGTTGGATACACAAATAATTGAATGACTAACGATTACCAAGTATCATTTGATTAAGAATTTTTTCTTATTACCGTATCTTTCTTTCGCCATGTATAAAAAATTTGATTCTATCGTATTTACGGTTCACTTACCTCTAGTCGTTTACTTTTCGATTCCATTATTCCATTATTCAAGTACACCTTCTGTACGAATAATTAAACGTGGATCGTGTTTGGGTTGACTGAGAAAATACCTCGACAGGAAAAAAGGAAATTTAGAAACTTATGAGATGGATTGGATAACGAATTATGCACGATGCTCGGAAAGTTTTTTCATGGAAACATTATCGTAACTTTTCTCGACTTGAATCGCTTTTTGTAGACAGTCTCACCGAGGCTGAGACTTTCATAACATCATTCAAGAATCCCGAAACCGAAGTCCAAAATGAAAGTGATGCCTCTGGAATCGATATCTGGGACAAGCAAGAAATAGTAATGTTTTCCAAAGAAGAAATCTATAAGACACCACGAATATAAATCGTATTATTATTTTAATATGAAAACTCGATAAGATATTTGTCTTTGACAACTATACTGATTCTCGAAGCCTTCGCGTCAACTTACATTTTCTTCTTCGAAAACTCCGTCTATTTCTAGTATAAAGATTTACACATTTTTTTCAAAATAATATCAAATACGTTAAACTAATTGTAAATAAAATGAAAAATTGTATTCCATAGTTTTCTGCTAATTTTCACAATAATCATACAATACTTTTACATTACTTTTACAATTATTATTTTTATTATCATACCAACAATCACGTGACACCATGTGAGAAGGAAAGGGTGTTATTGAAGAAACTAATAACTACGATTAGGTTTCCTCACTCAAATTTATTTGGCTAGTGTGAGAGCGACTCGCGGAACTTTACAACTTTCTGATGGACGCGGTAGAAGTAATTTTTGAGAGACGCTAATCAACCGTTCACGCTCGTGGTTCGACGACGAAAGACGCGAGGCCCGATGCCTCCGTGCGTTTTATTTGTTTTCCAGAGTTCTAGAATCTTCGATGATCGCAACGGTCGCCACTCTTCTCGAAGAATCTGCGATCGATATTTGTAACGGTCGCCGTTTCTCGGAGCTCCTGCGATCGATAATTGTAACGGTCGCCGCTTCTCGAAGATTCTCGAATCGTCGATGTGTCTCTATGTCGAGACGATCGACCACCGCGACTCTAACAGCTCGCGTTGCGAATCGCTTACCGCTACACCATGTATGTAAACTACAAAAATCGTAGTTTAACCCTTCGCACTCCAAGCAATATTAATTCGACAATCGAGGCACTTTTTGACACAAAATAATTCCATTGTACATAATCCATTGTCCTTTCGGACATGAATGTTTGTTACTAATACACGTGTGCGAAACACTTCAATTTTTACTGATTTCTTAAATTCAAACACAGTGATGCAAAAGGAGTTTGAATAATATTGTCACTTTTGAGGCAAACCAGTCATCGAGGCATTTTCGTAGATTTTCGTAAAATGTGAAGCATTTCCTCAGCATATGCGAGTCCCATCGATGCAAATAAGTAATAACCGGATGGAGCCAAGTCTGGCGAGTAAGCTACATGTGAAAGTATTTCCCAACTAAACGCCTCAATCGTTTCCTTGACCGGTTTTGCTGTGTGCGATGTTGCATTATCATGAAGCAAAATCACTTTGTGTTGTCTTTTAATCCCATTATCCTATCTTCTGGATATTTCCCGTGGCTTTCAAACGTATGGAGTCGACTTCTCGTGTCACATTTAATTGATCCGCGAATTGTTGCATTCAAGCGTCATCCTCATTCAACAATGCTTGCAATTCGATGTGTTCAAACTTTTTTGGAAGTCTTCCACGTTCTTCGTTTCTCGCGTCAAAATCGCCACTTTTGAGTTTTTTAAACCACTCAAAACATTGTGGTTTACCAGAACATGCAAGCCGTAAGCTTCGACAAGTACTCCATGTGATTCCATAGCAGTTTTCTTCAAATGGTAACAGAAAATCGAAACTGTCCGTAAATTGCAGTTTCCAGGCACAAAATTGGACACGTTGAACGCTATTAAAAATTATACTGTTGTATGAAACTTGCATGGTTGTGAGTTGAAAATCTTTATGAGATGTCGAAACGAGAAAATGGAGTAAAAAAGGCGGTTTGAGGATAACTACATTGACAGCCAGCGCCATATACAGGGTGAGTCACCAAACGTTTGCACCTCAAATATCTTTGTTGTTTCTAAAGATACGTAAAATATGGTAAGGACAAAGTTGAATGGTACAATGGCGCTAATACGATGCTATAAAAAAATTTTTGTTTTTATGTCATTTTTTTAGAGATTTCAAAGTCACCTTGACTTTTTTTAAATGGAACCAACCTTTTTTAAACACCTACAATAATAGTCCCTTTCATTAGGAATTCAGTGACTATAGTATTCCAATGTCATTCAAGGTGAAGGACAGAAAAAACGTATAAGATTTAGAATATGAAAACAGAATACATTTATCATGGTTGAGACTTGTAGTAAATAATAAACATACTATGGTCGTAGTTAAAGTAAACATACTAAGGTCCTTCAATGTTACTGTCATTCAGCATTCTTATTTATTATCAGTATGTTTCCAAACGCAATTCCGCTATGTCTTATTCAATGACTAAAAAGTGTGATATGATCACGATTTACTGTGAATGTAGACAAAATGCAGTGCAGGCCGATTACTTTACGAAGAAAGGTATCCCGAGCGAAACACTCCTTCTAGACAGACTTTCATTAATACGTACAGGTTGTTTTGAAGTACTGGAAGTGTACATGCAAGACAGTACAAACGGAAGAATCCCACGAACAATGAAGACAATGAAATTAATATTTTGGCAGCTATAGCTGTCAATCCTCACGTGGTACGAGAAAAATTTCCCGGGAAGCAGGCATAAGTCAAAGTAGTGTAATACGAATTCTGGCCCGACATAAATTTCAACCGTTCCACATATTGCTCCATCAAGAATTGCACGGGAACGATTTTCAAAATAGAATTAACTTTTGTCAATGGGGATTGCTTCAAAATTATTCAAACAAACAAATACCACCTCGGATGTACTTATCAGAGTTCAAGGTTCCTTTAGAGCTCGTTTACATCAATGTATCGACGTAGACGGCCATCACTTCGAACATTTGTAAAATACAGGTATTTTGCTTCCATATTTTAGTTTTATACGTTTTTTCTGTCCTTGACCTTGACTGACCTTGGAATGATATAGTCACCGAATTCCTAATGAGAGGGACTATCATTGTAGGCGTTTAAAAAATGGTGGTTCCATTTAAAAAAGTCAAGGCGACCTTGATATCTCTAAAAAATGACATAAAAAGCCTCATTCTACTATTCAACTTCGTCCTTAGCATACTTTACGTATCTTTAGAAACAACAAAGATATTTGAGGTGCAAACGTTTGCTGACTCACCTTCTATGTGCAAATTCTGGTTTCACATTACCAGACCTGTTAGAACAATAAACAGTCCTAAGGATTACCAACTATGAAATTGTAAGAATGGTCCGTCATCCGAGGATTAACATACACTTAACCAATGCGTTCAACGAATATTCGAAATCAATATTCACGATTTCAATCAATTATTTTCTGACGGAAGTAGTAATGTCGCGGAGCGTGCTTCTGCTGGCAGGCCTTATAAGCAGAGGTACAACTTTGTAAGAAAAGACAGTAAAATCCGGCTGATAAAAAAAGAAAAGGGACGAAGTACGCCGTTAAGGATGAGACGTGCACACTTATCGTTTCTAACGTACGCTCGAGAAGTAATTGTTTGATTGACGGGAACCGAGAGTCTTGGTCGAGCCCGACCCGTGTCCGACCCGAGAACGAGCTGCAGAAGCGTAACGAATCGGAAGCGAAACACGCGAGAGGTAACCAACACGACGGCCGCATCCTCCGACTTATCGTGCGCCTTTCTGGGATCGTACAAAATGTACTCGACCCAATTCAACGGGAAGACGAAGAAAGAGAAAATGGTGGCGACGATGGAGGAGAAAAACAGGGACGAAGAATGAGGCAGGACGGCCTCGGAGTGGGTGGGCGAGGGCCGCGGCTTCCTACGCTCGGGAAAGGGAAAAGCAGTTTGCTAGGCTGCATCGAAGCCGGCCAAAAAGGCGTTGGGGAAACCCGTCACGTTCCCACCCGGCGTGAAAAGCATCCCTGTAAAGGAAAGGAAAACGAGGGAGAAGCGGGCCCTCGTTAGCCGTTCTGTTATTATTTCGATCTGGGTCGATCGGTTCGATCGCCGCGAAAGGAACTGCCGGATAACGCCGGATCGACATGCGACGCGTACTGGTCGATTTTTCACAAGAATGCGACGAAAATAGAAGGAACAAGTAATATTCTACATTAAATATTTTTGCGTTACGTGATCTATAAGGATCTACTACTTGCAAGTACTGTTTCTTCTACATTTTGCAACATGTTTCGTGTCTTGAGAAAAAGACGTATAATTTTGATTTCTCGATAATTCTCAATGAATTTTGAGAATAATTTGTTTGAAAAAGTTAGTTGTGTAATTATAGGAAATCATTATTATTTATTGGTAGATATTTCGATATTATATACATGATGTACAGTCGCTCACGAAAATATTTGAACACTTTCTAGAACGAAATAACTTTTTTCAAATTGGACCAAGTAGTTTGAATTTTTCTTTAAGATAATAGGAGGTTGTCTACTGAACAATACGTAAACAAGTTTTTTGTAAAAACTGTGCTTGGTTGGAATGACGAATGAAATGAAAAGTTATGTATGTAAACTTGTTTTATTTGAGCTTGTAACCATAATTTAAACATTGCCTTTTGCTCATCTTCGTAATTAACATATATGCTGAAAATTTGATTTAAACCGGTTATCGTCCGTATGAGCTGCAAGCAATTAAAGATAGTGAAAATCGCAGTTTTTCGCGATTATTGAATCATAATTGTAAGAAATATGGAGATTTTTACACCTTTTATGTTTGTAGCTTGATCCTGCGTCGACCGATTTTGATGGAATTTTCAACATGCATGTAAGTTATCGAGATCTACAACAAGCAAAGCTTAATTTTCGTTGAAAGCTTAGATAAAAACAGATTAAAAGCATTTTTTTTGTTTATTTCTTTTGTAATGTCAAGCAATTGAAATTTTTATGTGAAAAACTGTCGCACATTGTCTAGTGGGCTAATTCTTCTATCATTTAAACAAAATTCAAATTGCTTGGTCCAATTTTCAAAAAGTTATTCCGTTTTAAAAAGTGTTCCAATATTTTCGTGACTCACTATACATTCAATAGTTAGGAAATAAGATGTATTGATAGCCAAACAAATTTTATTAGATAAATGAAATATACAACTTTGATATAACTTTGTAAAGAGTGCATTTTTAACATGTTTAACTAATACTAATGTTACTGTATATGTTATAAACGATTAAAATTTTTAAAATTGTAGTGTATTATTCAATTTCTTTTTAAAAAAAATTGTCTGTGTGATTTAAAATGGTTTTTTTTAAAAAACACAGAGCATTTAACAGTGCGTCTGTCAGCCTAGATCTTTTTTCGGTAATAAAATTATTGGCAATTGAAAAATTGCGCTCATTTTGTTTGAAGATCATCTTAATCGTACACAACACACCAAAAAGTTGTTGCAAATTTTTAGTTTTCATACCGATTGTTTCAAATACACTAATTCTCTTCGTTAATGTCTCATATTTACTATCATTCAATTTAGATTAAAATACCTTCAGATTTTTCAAGATTGACAACTTCTGTTGGTCTTTCAAAAATTATGTTTGTTCGTTAATGTCTTTTCAATGTTGTCATTTTCGTCAGAATCGTTGGTTTTATCTTCGTTTATCTTCGTTGGCTTCCATACGTTTTGAATGTAGATGTAATTCAGAATGCACGATTTATTTAAATTCTCGAGAATTAACACTAACTCCTCGAGAGGCCGAAAACTTAACCCTTTACACTAGAAGCTGCTTTAATTTGAAAAGGCGTTTCTCCTCACATACAGGGTTTATTTTACTAGTACTCGCCCTTATAACAGTTACATTCTTAATAATTTCGTAGATACAAGCATAGTGATGTAAAAATTGTTGTGAATAGTGGTGTGACAATTTTTATTGGTGCCTCGGATTCACCATTCGACTGCTAAGGGTTAAATATATATTTTTTCACATAAATGCCTGAAGAAAAGATTCTTGAATAGCAACTAATTACTGTTAGATGCACAATTCGATAAGCGTTTAACATTTTAACTGCCCGACCAACAACCTCAAAAATTTTACAAAATCAAAATAATTTATTTGATGAAGCAACAATTGAAAATTAAAAATGTATGACACATAGTTATCCTTCAACCTTCTCGTACTCCCAGATTTCAACTAAATTTAGTGCAACATTTATATTAATGTGCAAATTTATTTTTAAACATGGACAAATTATTCTGTCACCTGTATATGGGTGACATGGCAGTCAAAGTGTTAAAAAGACATAAATGAATGGGAATTTATCAAATTTCAATCGTGGTTCTAAGAATATTATGTTATACTGATCCTTTCGATACAAAGACGTCTTGGTTACATTATACGTTTCTTGTGTCATTATAAACATTGGTAAGCAATAAGATGTTGCTTAATATTAATATAAAAAACACCAGCAATTTTACTATGATTATACCAAGAATATAGCAGTTTTGAATTTATAAAACTATTTCTCTTTAGGCTTACACAAATGACAAGTTAACACGTTGGTTACCATATCAATGCCCACGAATATCACACACAATCCAAACAATTTATTGAATAGTACGACAGTATAAAAGACAATGTTTATCATAATAATAATTGTTCTATCTTCTAATAATCTTATGATATCAAGCTCCAACGAATCATCGATAAAAGACTAGTTATGCTAGTTTAAATCCTTAATGGGCACAGCGAATGTATATTATATTTAACGCTGTCTACGTAATTCGTTAATATATTCCACTGGTGTATAAAATTTTACGCAATATTATCTTCTGATGGATTTTGAGAAGCATTGATCAATACGCAACGTGTCATTAACCGCATGATTATTCAACGAACAATGAGACTATAAACCGGCCTTCGCGCCTAATTGCCAAGGAAATTGTATTTGCAACAAACACTGATATTCGAGAACAATTAGCGTCTACCCGCGGGTATTATAAATCGTTTAATGGCACTTCAGTTGGTGACAAAATTTATTATATACATACTTGGTGTCGCATAATAATCGACGATTTTAACTAATTGGGACGCGATTATTCGATTCTAGTTTTACATATAATAATGTCTAATGAGGACTACGTACGGAGTTTTATGCAAAATAAATATATTCTGTATAAAAAAAGGAAAAAGTGGAACCAAATAGAAAATTCTTTTCCTTAATCAGTAAATTTAATAGATTTAACATTTGAATTAATTTAATATTAATTATTTTAAGTTTCACATACTCAATTTGGTCACAAATGCTTAAAATACATTGCTCGAATTTCAATTACATACTGAGATTATATGAGCCGTTTATTTTGAAAGTGGCGTAAGCCCATTTAAAAAAAAATCGAGTCAACTAATACAATAATAGTTACATTTTTACAAGATCTTTCCATTCTGAGACAACTTATTACTAATATATTTAAAATCGTTAACATTTTATAACACGAAAATTTGCTGGTTAATAAAGCAATGAGAAGGTTTATTTTGAAAGTGGCGTAAGTCCCATTGTGAGAGTTTCAAATGGATATGGAAAATAATTATGCAATAATATTTTATGAGATCCTAGCTTTATGTTTAATTATCAAAGTAACAGATGAATTATCAATGTGCAATGAATTTGTTTTAAGCAACGGAACAGTGCCCGTCCACAGAACATGCGATTTTTAAAAGGGTAAAAAATACTGACGGTGAAAGAGTAAATTGGTTTAAAGTATATTGGATGAGATTTTTGAGAAACGATTCATATAAGTTATTCTATGAAACGACAATGAACGAGGATGCACCATTCAAAACATTGGATTTACAACCGTAACGGGGAAGACCAAAAAACTTTAATAATATCCAGTTGGCATCATTATACAAAAAATCGAGACCACTCACAAACCTAAAATATAAGGACTTAATGGATTTATTACATTACATACCATCTGCACACCACAGTTATTTTAAATCCCACCTGCATACACAAACTGGAGAAGACTGAATAATAATTAATAAAACTATATTAATTGTAATGTAAAAATTATTTAACAAAGAATGAAAGTTGAATATTTTTTTTATTTTATAACATAAAAGTGTATACATTTATTTTAATTTCAAGAGAAATTTACTTTTCCTATGGACTTGGGCTTTCTTAAGAATTGAAAACGTCGTTTCATTGATTTTGAAAATGGCGTAAGTCCATTCATAGCCATCT
>CM052093.1:7919957-7965557 GCA_028453745.1 Agapostemon virescens | reverse complement strand
ATGAAAGAAATATCTGGTTCTATTTGAAAAGTGAATCTAATTTACTAATTAATTAATTAATCCTCCACCTATTCTACAAAATATTAACTTACATTGTTATTTCGTCCTTCTTCACAAACAAGTTTTACCTATACATTATTGACAGGTGCAGTCCTTCGCAAGATATTTTAACTTTCCGGCGTAAAAGAAAAGCTCTGTACATAAGATATACATAATAACAGCTTCTCGTCTGAAATTATTCGGGTCATCTGAAAAATTTAATTATCCCTCACAATCTCGGACATATTTATCCTATTTATTATCGACTTCCTACGTTTTAGTAATAAAGTTCTGCTTGAGGAGCGAATTCTTAATTTCAAAAATATAGTATCCTCTCTAAACTTTCTAATATAAACTCTCAAAATTTCCAATAATTAAACTGCAGATTTTTATGGAAAATAAGAACTCTCTGAATTGTTCATATACAACAGAATGAAAAGGTATTTCTTTTTTTCACAATTTTAATAAAACGGAAATAATGTAAATACATTTCTATTCTCGCATAATGTATTCACGGTTTTGTATTTCACTCGACCATTTTCGACATATGTGCATAAAATCCGCACACTGCTATTATAATGTCGGATAATAATTAGTACTCTGTCGGGACTCTCTAATAAACTCAGGGGACGATGTGCATCAAAGAATTACAACAAAAAATAATAGCTCGTGATAAAAAATAGCAATTCCAATTAAATTGCAGCGGTTGTTTAAACGCGTGAGTGAACTCGATACAGAATGGTTTTTGATTTAATAAAGTTTTCATTAAACTCTTTAGGCAAAACGCGCCGTTACCATAAATGATTACATTCATCTGTCCAGACTGTTTGACACTATTTTGTTATTTAAAATGTCACTGATTAAACGTATAGAGGTATTAAAAACACGCGCACACGGGACGCTTGGCCGAGGCATACGTTTTTCCACGTTTAATGTTTAGAATTCGTATGAATAATGAACCACCCGGGGATTATTCATATCCCGTTTAAAAGCCCTCCGATATTCCAACATGGAAGCCGTGTGGGTCACAGGACGCAAGAATATAGACGCTCGATTAGGGCAAAAAACTCTTCGGATCGATGGTGCTTACTTGCGCGAACGTATCGTCACATTCTGTTCCCAATCTTCGAGTAGTCACGTGAAACTGATATGTATACATTTGCATTCGTTCCGAGTTAATTAAGAACGGATCCAGGCACAAAGACTCAAAGCGCTTGAATGCTGATCAAGTACACTTTATAAAGATGAACTGGTCGGGCTACTAAATAACAATGTTTCTATTAGAAAAATATAACACAGTTTTCTCGTGGTGTGCGCGTAGAGTCACTTATTCGCACAGATAATTAACTTTTTCGAAAAACCAGATCAGAGATTGAAAACTGTTCTACTTTACTATAATATAATGACAACTTCAATAAAAATTAACCTGATCTGTTATGTCATATGTTGGTATATTCTGCTTCATTCGAGTATATTCTGGGATATTCTAGTATGAACTTGTATTATCAAGTATATTATGATGTATTCTAGTACATTCTAGTCAATTCTTGAATATCCTGGTGCATTCTAGTATATTCTTGTACATCCTGGTACATTCTAGTATATTCTTTTATATTCTGGTATGTTATCTTAAATGTTGGAATATTCTGCTTCATTGTAACATATTCTAGTACATTTTAATATATTTTTGTATGTTCTGGAATGTTATGCTTTATTCCAGTTCATTCTAGTCAATTCTTGAATATCCTGGTGCATTTTAGTATATTCTCTTATATTCTGGTGTTATGTCATATGTTGATATATTCTGTTTTATTCTAGAATACTTTAGTATATTCGAGGAAAACATTCGAATTTGACACAGCAGTATCTAAATTAGACAACTTGTAAATTATAATTAATTAACGTTATTAATAATATTGTACGTATATCTTGGTTTGAAGGTATATATCTGAATCGGGCCCAAACAAAATCGATTGCCAATTAAAATCATTAACAACACTGACGAAATTTTTCTTTCTCTTGATATATGATAGTTCAAACTATGCACTGATTTAAATTAGGCTACTTCTCCCTGCGCTCCTGATAATAATCTGATAATCCTGATAATCTCCTGATAATCCTAATAATAATCTTTGCCAAAGAGAATGATGGCTGTTATTAAATGTAAAGGATATTAAGCATTAAATAGTTGATTTATTGTTATACATAATTTTAAGTTATATGTGCTATCATTTTGTCCCATTATATTTCTTTGAAAGTTCTTTTTTTTAATAAAATTCTATAGACTGGCGAAATTCAATTCAATTTCATTTGTGTATGTTTATAAAGGTATTTTGCAAAAGAATGTATAAAAACGAAACCTTGGTTATGATATTAAATAGATAAAAATTACGTTAATTTTTAAGTGTGGTATCTTGTTGTCCCGGAGTGTAACAGAAATCGCGAACAGACAGAACGAGTATAACCGAAATTGCGAACAGACAAACGAACAAGTACTACGGAAAACGCGAACCAATAGAAACGTAGAAGTTACAACACGGAAATTGCGAATATCCCGACTTTAAAAATAAAGAAATCCCAACCATTATAATCGTATAGTTATTACGCGACCCAGGTGTTCAGCGGCATTTCTTGCAAACAGTTGTTTATTTGTCAATGTGTGAACATCTGAGCTATACTCATTGCATTTTTAACAAATTTTACTTTTGTTTGCGATGTAGCGTTATGTATCGATCATTTTAAGAAATACCATGAGTTGCGACGGCGACACCTAAGTTTGCACGTGCCTCGCCATGGCTCTAAAAAACCCTTTAAAAATCTTTGACAAAATCGATTAAATTAAATTAAAAGATGAAATTAAAAGTCGTTTTTGACACAATCGATTTAACAGCCAAACGTTTCTCCAATCGACCCGCCGAAGACACCCCGCAAAATAAAATGCCACCGAACGAGCCGCTCCTCGACCGGGACGGAACACTAATCAATTTTAATGCTGGGCGGGTTTAATGTTAAACGGGAAACAGATCAGCCATGCTCCACTCAATGCCAATTAACCCCTTATCTGACAACATCGGATGAGACTCGTGATGTAGATTCTGAACGGAGTCTAATAAATATGTATGTTATTAATTTCCTGTGTAGGTTATTAATATTCTATTCGGTTGTTGTTAATGTACATCCATTGGAGGCTATACAGCCTTACGACAGTTATTTTACTTCTAGCATCCGATGAGAGGGACTCTTGCGGATTTATAAAAAGGTTGAAACTTTTTGCATGAACGGATTGATTATAGCGAATACCCCAAATAAACTACGTAATTATTTCGGTGTGCACAATGTGCCTTCAGGAAAGCAAATACGGTGTATAATAGAAAATTTTGAAACGTTGTGTGCGCTAAAAGAAGTACTACAGCCTGACAGAAGTTGTACAGTATGTACATATTAAAATATTAACACTGTAAGAGATTATTTTTTTCGAAAATTTTAATGAATGTGCAGTTACTATCAATGGTGAACGATATTGTGCAATGTTCTAAATTCCTGTCTGCCTAGGATTGATAGATGAGGTCCTCAGGACATATTGTTCCGACAGGATTGTGCAACAAATTATACAGCACGTGTAGCCGTCAGAATTCTAAAGAATGTATTCCCAAATCGAATAATATCAAAATTTAGTGGTTGTCGATTGGCCACATCATTTGCGTAATTTTATTATACCAACATTTTCCTTCGGCGATGCTCGAAGAAGGAAGTGTACGGAAATGAGCTGACAACGATTCAACAACTTAAACAATATACTGTCGACGAAATTGAACAAGTAACAACTGAAATATGCTCAAATGTTACAGGGAATGTAAAGGGTGTCCCAAAATTAAGACAAAGATTGAATTAAATAGAAAACACAGTTTTTAGTCTTTAGATTGTTATTTTTTTATTGAATCTAAAGTACATAGGATAGGGTTATTTATGGAGTAACACATCGGGCAAATGACCTCCACGGTTTCGCTGGCACATACGCAATCTTTTGTCGAAATTTTTCATGACCTTTCTGCATAATTGTGGCTGAATTTCGTTGATGCAGCGTTTAATTTCCTCTTGTAATGCACGGGTGGTTGTAGGCTCGTTGATATAGACCTTTGACTTCAAATAACCCCATAAGAAGAAATCTAATGGTGTTAAATCACACGATCTATGGGGCCAATTCTGATCACCGAAACGAGAGAGTACACGACCAGGAAATATTTCATGCAGTAATTGAATTGTTTCACTGGCTGTATGGCATGTGGCACCGTCTTGTTGAAACCACATATTGGTCACATCAATAGCATCCAATTTCAACCGAAAGAACTGTGTTATCATGTCGCGATATCGAGCACCAGTAACAGTTACTGCTTGACCAGCCTCATTTTCAAAAAAGTATGGTCCAATGATGCCTCCAGCCCAAAATCCGCACCAAACAGTGACACGTTGTGGGTGCATTTGTTGTTCGACAATCACATGTGGGTTCTCCGAACCCCAAACACGGCAATTTTGGCGATTAACAAAGCCATCAAGGTAAAAATGTGCTTCACCGCTTACGATGATTTTGCTCGAAAAATCAGCATCCACTTGTTGATGTTCAATAATTCATTCCACGAACTTTCTTCGCTGTTCATAGTCATTAGGCTTCAGTTGTTGTTGTAAGCATGGAGACACAAATCTTTTGCGAGTATACGCTGTAGAGAGCTTCTTGAAATTTGCAATTCTTGTCCACGACGCTGAATTAATGTTCCTGGGTTTTCATCAACACTTTCACGCACTGCTTCAATATTGATATCTGAACGGCTTGTTTTTGGACGACCGGTGTGTTTAGCATCTCCAACTGATCCAGTCTCCCTGAATTTTTCTATTAATCTTTCCACAGTTGACGAGGTTAAAACACTATTTTGACCATATTTTGTATAAAATTTTCGAACTGCGGCAGCCAAACTTTCATTATTTTTTAAATATTGTTCAATAATGAAAACACGTTGTTGTATCGTATAACGCTCCATTTTACTAACCCTAAACTCTCAGCTGTCAAATTGTTCTTTTTTCTGGGTTGCCAACAATTTACTGCAAAAATGTGGGCAAATTCAAATCTTGCGGTAATTTTGGGACACCCTTTAGTATGGGTACAACTAAGTCTCCGCCGTTTGAAATCAGATGGTGCAACCAGTAAATTATGGCGGTTGGTGTCAGATGTAAAACATCATATCGTAAGCTTGTACATCTGTTAACAACATAGTCTCGAAATATTAGCGATTGTGTATCAGCGTCGTACATTTTTTTCGTGCGAAAATGTCGAGTTTTGAGCCGAATAAACGTCATTTGCAGGAAGTTCTGATTTACTTCTTTAATTTGAAGAAATCTGCAACTGAGGCGCATCGATTGCTTGTAAAAGCATATGGTAAGACTATATTAAGCGAGAGAAGTTGTCGCGAGTGGTTTCAAAAGTTTAAGAACGGTGAATTTGATGACGAAGACAAAGAACGTAGTGGAAGACCGAAAGTGTACGACGACGCGGAATTGAAAGCATTATTGAATGAAGATTCTTGCAAAACGCAAAAAGAACTTGCACTTGCGTTATCAGTGAGTCAACAAGCAATTTCACATCGTTCAAAATCATTGGGAATCATTCTAAAACGAAGAAGTTGGGTTCCATATGAACTGACGCTGAGAAAAATTGAACGCCAATTGTCCACGCGTGAAATACTGCTCGCCTGGCATCGGTCAAAGCCTACTTGGAAACACTTAATTGGAAAGTTTTACCCTACCCGTCGTATTCACCAGACATTACTCCCTCTGATTACTATTTGTTTCGATCGACGACGCATGACTTGTCTGAGCAGCATTTCACATCATATGAAAATACCAAAAATTGGGTCGATTCATGGATAGTGTCAAAAGATGAAGCGTTCTTCCGACGCGGTATCCGAATGCTGCCAGAAAGATGGAAAAAAGTAGTGGCCAGCGATGGACAATACTTTGAATAAAACATAAGATACCGTTCTTTCGCAATAAATGCCCAATTTAAGATGAAAAACGGCGGAGGCTTATTCGTACTATCAATATTTCTTGAAAATGAAAACACAGTATTTTTGCCAATAATAACGACTACGTTAACACTAAACCAACCAAACCAGTCATTTCGACTAGTCCTTAGTTTTTTCTTTCGCGATTAGTGAAGTTATAAAAATGTTTTCATCAGAAATTTTCGGATGTTCTTCTTTCATGACGTATACCTTACAATTAGTATTGTATGAAGTTTTAATGGACGCAGTCTCGTTATTATTACAAAGCAGTGTATATCGTTGTTGATTTATTGTTCGGTAGTTCTAGTGTTAAATAATTTTGATATACAAGAGAATCGGTAACTGGTGGTTCTCTAGAATTGTCTAGACTGTCACTGTGGATATCTTGATGTGCATGTTTGCCCCTAAGAATTTGTTGCGGACTTGGATACGTTTGGAAGTTAGGTGTATTGTTTTGAAACGAGAAACAGACCAGCCGTACTACACTCAGTGACACTTGACACATTGCAGACTCAACCGCAGCGAAAAGGCGACACCAGTTTCGGGGAAAAGATCCTTGAACAAGGGATCTTTGTGCAACCTCTTACGAAGTTTTCGTGGGGAAATGAAATCACGAAGTCAACAAGTGTTGCACAATTTTGGAATTACGCTCGAAATTGGTGATTCGTCCTCCTTTTATTCCTACCGAAGGAATGATACTTTTCCGATCTCTGGTATGGACAGATCATTGAGAACGTTGGACGAGTACGCATTGAACATTCAGATCAGTTAGAACTTTAGAACTAGTACACATTGAAGTTTAGAACAGTCTAGTACTCACTATCAATGAACATTCAAGACGTTCAGAACTGTAGAACTATCAGTGCAATTAAACCGCGAATATTTACTGAACATACACTTTAACACTAGAATTGCGGAACAATAAATCTAACGACATACATTAGTTTGTAATCATAAGAGGACTTTAATCTTCATACAATTTTTATTGTAATAGAAATACTTCATTAAAGAAGTGCATACGAAAATTTCGGATGAAAACATATTTTTAACTTCAATTGTGAAAGAAATAATAATAATTGTTAGATATAATAATAATTATAAATTATATAATATACAGTATATTATAAATTATATAATATACAGGGTGTCCCAAAAGTATCGTAACAGCGAGAAACGAGGAGTTCCTGAGGTTATTTTTTTCTGTGCGAAAATTCAATCTGCGGCTTCGTTTACGAGTTATTAACGAAAAATCACTGGCCAATAAGAGAAAAGCGCGCGAACTAACACGAACTAAAGAATAATTACAAATTTTTAAGACTCGAAATAGTAAACAATTTAGCCATGTCAGCCGTATTAATTTTCTGCTATGCATGACATCTCACGCGTATCACATGAAATTTTTATACGATACGTACTGTGAGTATAAACAATAGGTAACCCCGTCGAAATACGTAAACGATATTTTAATTTAAATAATTTTGTGTCCGAACAGAATTCAACGAATGATTTGCAAAACTAATTTAATAATAAATAATCGCGTTAAAGAACATGCAGGATATGTGTGTTTAAGAATTGTTAAAGCGTGTCATAAACAATAAACTCACCCATTCAGTAGTAAATCCACTGCACGGTTGTAATTGTGGACAGCCGGACAGCGTGTTCACCCCTTACAGTGTATGCTGAATTGATCAGCTGATGATTCACTTTCATTGCACTATCACCAAACACTGATACCACAATTTATTTAATAATATTTAAGACGATGTTAATATTTAATACAATGCCTAAAATCCGTTGTTCACACCGCACAAGAACATTTAAAAAGATATTATAATGCAATAACGCGCTCGCGACGACCTATCCATCGGAAGGAACTACGGAAGACTGGCACGATGGTCGTGAACTTTTTGTTTGTATCCTCGAGAGTTTCAAATGTTTACATTCGAACGCGATAACATTGTTCTCGACTGGGCTTCGTTTCGAGCGCGTGCCACCTGAGACCGTTGTTGTTTGTAATAAATATTTAATCATCGAAGTTGATGTAGCAGCATAAAATGTATAAATTGTCTTTTCTTTTTTGTAACATTTTTAACGATGAGAATGTTATAATAACCTTAGTTACAAAGAAAATGGTATGGCAAGAGGTTAAAGAAATTTTGTGTGAAGTAAGTTGTGTGCAAAGTTGATTCCATTACTAAATCTGATAGTTACATACGATAATAGGTGGAAATTAAATGGCAAAGTTGCGCTATTGAAGGAGTAAAGTGCATTTTAAAGATATTATTCACAACGTTTCTTTGAAGTGTTTGAGACACTATAATATTATGCTATCCAAGATGAGCTTTGGAGCTTAGAGACCTACTCCCACTCTATCTGCATTAACTTCCCTATTTTGTCTTCCTTATTTCTGCTGCTTTGTCTCTGTAGAACTTACTATACGAAATAATACAGCCGCGAATGTTCCATACACAAACGTCGCTAACTGAGTTCTCTTAAATTTTTTTACATAAATTTAAATAATACACTAGAGATCAGTCCTTTGCGCAAAAGTGAATATCTTTAGTCAGAGTTTATATTTCTGGTTAAATGCAGAATTTTATTGTACAATGGAACAATTTCTTACCAAATATGAGGAATTGCGTAATTGTTTAACGATATCAATAACAGTATAGTAAATTTATTTTTACACACAGCAAATCAAAGTTTCTATCCAAGTATTGTATTGACTATATTACAAATTTGAAACATTTATAATACATTTGCTGTTGTATGAAAAATATTTGAAAGGTTTTAATGAGATCTCTGTCCCCTACAATTAAAATTTGATGCCCATAAAAATTAATACCTGTATAAACTCCGTAAATTAATAGGTTTCTTGCTTTCATAGTATATTTAGGTGTATGCTATTCTATGGATACTATATTTTAATGTTATATTATAATGTCATGTATTAATATTATATTTCAATGTGCCTGCACTATGTAACTCAGTAATGAATTTATAATAATAAAACTCATCTATATTGTTTATAGGGATGTGAATATTTTATCGTTATATGAGTGCACGATAATGAGGCAGACATACTATCAATAACTTAAGAAAGGTAATATGAAAGAAAAGTATTCCTCAATCTCGACTAATGCATTTAATCGAAGCCAAATCCACAGTTTAATAATAGTTACTTTCTCTGCAATGCGAAACGATATCAAGAAACCTGATTTATTATTAATTATTTCCATAAATTACAAAAGTATTTTTGTGAAAATTTAACGCGATCAAACATTACAGTTTACGCAAGAATGAATGAAACGATTTCGTAATAATAAACATAAATATCATTATTACTTCAATAATTCAAACATCAGGAATCCGAAATGAATAATTTATCTCGTATTAAATTCTCTTCATTCTAAAAAGTGTATGACTCGTAAAAACAACGAGTCTCAAACTTTTTAATTTACCGTTACTGGTTTAATTTATTAAGTTACAGATTATTTATTTAATTCGTTTCTTTTGTCGTATATCCACGATTACAGAGAACAACTTATTCGCACTGATTTCGTGCTTTATTTCTCTTCTGAAAATATAAGTTTCCTTTGTTTTGCATAATATTCTAGATTTCTATAATAAACGTAAATAATAATAGCAAGAGTGGAGCTGGAAGAATGTGATGAAAACGAGGGAACATTGAAGAAAGAAAGAAATTTATACAGAAGCTAAATGAAAAAATAAGAAAAGAAAGAAAATACTGTGAAGAAATTACGTAATCAGTGACTAGAGTCATTATCCTTCCATGTGGTTTATTATAAATATTAGAGTTTTTAAAACTGTTAGAATAGCATAGTCATGATATATATATATGCGTACAAATAACAGTAATAAATTTAATATGCAAGAAAGAAAATGAACCATGTACAATGTAATTATTTTACATAAAAGAAATTACTCGATTTTGGAATTCAAATTGCTCGGAGTGCAAAGGGTTAATAACGTACATGTGACAATAAGAATTATATGAAGTTTTAATAGATGCAATCTCGTTATTATTACAAAGCAATGTATATATTTGTTGATTTATTGTTCGATAGTTCTAATATTAAGAAGTTATTTAGATTTGAAGATTGCCGGAATATTTTCCTAAAAGCACGCAAAATCTATCAAATAATATTTTGTGTTCTACGATCGATGCGTTGGTTGAAGCATATGCCAACATGTTCGAATCCGAGAAACTACTTTTATCCAGGAGGATAGGAACCGTTTGACGGGGAAAATAAAGATTAAAAGTACATGCACGCGTTGTCGACGCTTGTTGGGTTCCATAGTGCTAAGGTAGAAGAACCCGAGCATGGTCAAATAAACGCGACATGATTACTCAAGTAGTAAGGGACGATTACAAGGCTGCCGTCGTTGCCAGCGACGACGGGAAGGGGACGTTTAAAGCCCTCCGTCGATAAATCTCCATTACTCTCTGTACACTGTATCCCAGAAACAGTAAGTCAATATTCCTTTCATATCGTTAATGCGAATATGACGGGTTTATATACGGGCCGCGTTTATTCATCGAGGATTTCGCTCTTCCACCCTCTGCGCCCCGGCTCTGTCCGCTTTTCCTCGCCCCCGCCCGATTATTTCTTATTTTCCTTGCATAGGATAGAAAGGCAACACCATTCATTAGTCTATCCCCGCTTCCTTGCTTTTAATAACAGTCCACGTTCCCTTTTGTTCATCTATCAATTTCCGCGGGAGCTATCTATATTTTTCCCGCTGGTGCCTCATCCTCAACCACACCGTACTGAATCTATGACACGAGCCGGTTTTTTTTTCGCAAGGAGAACAATAGCATAGTGTGTTCTCGTCCTGGCTCTTCCTTCCACTCGACTGGAATATCATTCAAGATGTTTCCTCGACCATAAGCGACTCCCCTATCCTCCATATCAGTCCTGAAAGGTACGACCAAACACAAAAGTCTATACACGCTCGATACACAGGGTGTAGCACCTAACTTGAGCACCTTAAACACAGTAATGTCTCGATATACCATAGCGATGGGTTCAAGTATCTCGCAAGTAGTTTCGAACATTTATCGAATACATGGAATCCACTGTAAGTTCCTCGAAAAATTGAAACGGTACTTTCAAGTAGATTCGAACCTGAGTGCAACGACTAACGAGTAGACACCTGGTTAATAAATCCTCCTTTGAAAGTTCTTCATATATCGGTTTTAAATGTTTATGGACATCTGGGTGAAGTGGACTAGGATGATTAAAATTATCTAATTCACCTTTCGCTTCAACTTTGCGGCACTTGCACCTGACGCTTACCTGTTCGGCTAGCTGTATCTCCTAAAATACATAAAATTTTGCTCCGTAAAATTTTCATCTTTTGAAGTGTATTCCACCCTTAAAAGTAGATACTGTACATCAAATATTATTTTTAAATAACTGTAGATAGCAATGTAAAGTCAAGTAAATTGTGTTACCTTGCTTATTATATTTATTTCTTCCTAAATTATATTTATTATATTTATAAGCTTACCTTAGGAGCTTAAAAATATAATAAGTTTATTATATTTATAGGCTTCCTAAAATTGTTGAATTTTTATGCTTTCCTAACTTTCACAATTTCAATAGTACGCGTAAGAGAATCAATTCATTCGAGTATCGAAGTACCTATAAGTAGATTTTCGAAAATTATAGCTACTCATTCCAAGGTTCGAAACCAACGCGTGAGTGTCGAATATTTTGCAACAACCGTACGCGAGTATTATATATTCTGACCAGTATGTAAAATGATCCTTGGATATTGGATATATATTATATTATATTTGCTCGTACCACTAATATACAACATATTTAAAATTGAACCAAATGAATTCAAATTGAACAAAGCTTGTTTTGAGTAAAGTACGTATTTATTAAATGACGTGCAATAAAGAGTTTGAAAAAGTGGCAATTGTAAGAAAAACACCAACAGGGTGTGTAATTTTTTACGTAACGAATTACAATCACTTTAGTTTCACAGAATACGTCTGTTTAATTCGATGCAATGCCAACAATTATTCGCTTATTCCTTTGACTCTCTCTTTTCACGATCGCTTCTCAATCCAATTTCATACAAACTCTCGCTTGTATCAAGTAATGATTTTTCAATCTTATACAGTTGATTGGAATAATATTTTTGAAAAGGCACTTTTTTAAACTAGGTCTATCTTATCGAAATCAGTTAACGCAGGAAAAAACGGTGTACATCAAACGATGTAAGAATGTGTGAACTCTAAGCAGAGACTAGCCAAATGTTGTGAATAATTGAGATTTCCACAACTTTTTAACAGTATACAGGTAACACAAATCTACGCAATGTGTATTTTACCTTTTCATTATGGGCTGATATGAAAAAATTTTAAGAAGTGCTTTTACTACATTTTCATGTACATATATCGTATCATATCATTTAGCAGAAACGGCTTGACATTTCGTTTAAAAAGTCAAGTTGTCTGGTTCAATTTTCGAAATCTTATTCGGATTTAAAGAACGTACGAATACTTTCGTGGCTCACTGTACGTATGCGAAAGAGACGTGCACGATATTTTTAATACCCCATACAACGCTTAAAAGCTTAATTGTCAGAAAATGCAACAATCCATCTCGTTGATACATAAATTCTCCATTATTCGAATACGTATTCCGCATGTACACAGTCAAATCTGAATAGATCCACATGAAATACAATTCATCGTACATTGTACAGTTTCAGTAGGCAAAATTTAATTTAACTAATTCTCGTATTCTATTTATTAGAATCCTGATCCAAATTGTATCATGCGTGGTCTCATTTTAAACAGCAAAATATCACAAATGTATCCGTTAAATTGACACTCGCAGTCATTAGAAATAAAAAAGCCTTACGCAGTAAAATATATACCAAAAAATCCCATGGCTCTTATTTTCTTGATTACAAAATGCCTGCTTGATAGGGCAAACATATCTCTTATATTTACTTACCAGGTGTGTAAATACGAAACCGGAATTTCTCTTCATTTCTCACGTCAAAATCGCCATTTTTTAATTTTTTAAACCACTTAAATTACTATGATTTACCAAAAGCATGCTGACCGTAAGACTCGGCAAGTATTCGATGCGATTCTGCAGCAGTTTTCTTCAAATGGTAACAGAAAATCAATGCTGTCCGCAAATCCTAGTTTCCAGGTACAAAATTTGACATGTTCAATGCCATTAACACTTTGGCTGCCACGTCACCCACATAAGGGTGACGAGATTATTTGTGCGATTTTTAAATGGCTTTTCACGTTAATATGTTCATTGTATCCAATTTGACGGTGACCCAGAAAATGCAAGGTCGAAAAACTACTCGGTGTCATAGGTTTTATTTTTTGAATTTTTATTTCACTCGATAAGTTGCTCCGACTTTATGCAATTTTTGCGGCTGTTAGTTTGGCAGTCAACGTGTTAAAAACTATGCTGTTGTATGAAACTTGTATGGTTGTGAGCTTAAAATCTTTATCCTATAGCAAAACGACGTCAATGACGCGGTTTGACAATAACTTTACATTGACAACTACGTGTTGGCAAATTTCGGTTTCGTATTCACAGATCTCATAAGTAAGTTTTCCCAATCTTCAAACGATTCGATTCAATTCATTATAAAAATTACGGGAGCTCGACCGACATTCGTCGTAATGCAAGCGTGGACAAATGAATTGCTTTCTTTGTGTTAACCGCTTCACCTACCACAACCTGTTAGATGATCGTTTTCAGATATTATGTTGCCTTTTAATCCCATTTTCCTATCTTCTGGATCTTTCCCATGGCTTTCAAACGTACGGAGGCGGTTTCCACTGTCGCATTTAATTGATCCGCGAGTTGTTGCATTTAAACGTCATCCTCATCCAACAATGCTTGCAATTCAAACTTTCTCGATGTTCTTCGTTTCTCACGTCGAAATCATCACTTTTGAATTTTTTACACCACTTAAAGTACTATGATTTAGCACCATAAGCTAGTTTCCAGGCATAAAATTTGATACGTTCAACGCTATTAAAAACTATGCTGTTTTATGAAACTTGTATGATTGCGAGTTTAAAATCTTTGTCCGATGTCGAAACAAGAGAATGGCGTCAACGACGCGATTTGACGGTAACTATTGTTGACAATAGATTATACTATTATATAACTATAGTTGACAATAGGTTGACAATACGTTAACAGATAGCGCCACGTATATGCAAATCTGTTTTCATATGTACGAGCCGGGTACACGAAACATCGTAATTTTGCGAAGCCTGTCTAGCTTGAAATAAACAACATTTATATACTTGTTTCAACTACTATTGAATTTAAAAAACTCAAAGTAAAACGTAACGTAAAGGATATCATGACAACTGAGTAGAAAAACCGCAGAAATAACAAAAGGTACTAAAAGAAAACAGAGAAGAAAAGAGAAGTTAAAAAACGAACAATGTAGAGTGTAAAAATGTGTGCGAATAGCCGAACGCCAGGATTGGCTATGCATTGTGTAAACTGATCCGTTTTCCTCGGGGTTGAAAAATAAAATTCTATCCGAATTCGTATTCTGCTAACAGATAAAAATGGTACCCACCATTTTCATTCGTTCCTGATGCAAGTTTAAAGAACGATGTAAATTCCATGGAGTCTGAATAATATACCGAACTCTGCGTTCGTCTAGTTGGACTTTATGTTACATGACACAATTGCGCAAGCCGACCGAGTACAGACGAGCATACAGTGTATTTTGACTCGCTTGTACAAATGTTTCGCGAACCGTGAATTTAATAGTTTATTTTTCGTCTGATTTGACTTCGCCTTTCCTTTCGACGGAGTTTCGTATGGAACTGCAACTGCACAAAGTGTTGGTCGGAGACGGAAAGTTAGCAAAACTTAGCTTCCTAATTTCAGCAACGCCCAGTCTGAGTTCGCCACCTTTGGGGTCGAGGTATGCGGTGCTATAGTGATCCACAAATTTCATGTTTTAACTCGAGTTTGAAACTGCCCTGACAACGAATGGAAGTAATGAACTAAACTGTAAGATGTGTCCTGAATAATCTTACTCTCAAAAATGGTCAAGCGCTCGTAATTCAATTCCCCCGCCGCGTCTTACAATTTTCTTCATGGCTTAGATAATTACAACTCATTTGTCGTAGACAATTCCTAAAAAGGCAATGAAAATTTATATTTATTGTATGGCGACGTTTACTCAAGCGACTGAAAGTCCCAGTGAATTTTATTCCGATGTGACAGCCAATAACTTTTGTAGCGAATTGTATTAGAACATAACTAATAATTTTTCCAATTAGTCGTATTATCCAACACGATTAACATATGCGTTATTTAAACGATTTTCAATTACTTCGAACTTACGGTTACGATAAAAATCCGGTAATTTTATAGTTCAGGCTTGGAAGGGTTGAATTACGTCTTGTACAGCGATGTTTCATTAGAATGTTAAAGATTGTTCATTCTTGAGTTAATTTAACCAGAAATCATAATTAAAAGAGTATTTGTAATAGATCGACTGCGCTTTTTACACATTTGTGATAAAAATGTACGTCGAATACAATATATAAAATTTTTTTAGAATTTATAACCACCAATATGTTGTTCTCGACTATTTAACATTACTAAGAAACGAAATAAACGTCTATGTAGCTCTTAAATAATTTATTTTTCATTCATTTTCATTCTTAAGTAATTTAATAATGAAGTACAATTAACCGAGCGTTTATGTACTAACAGATCGACTGCGCATTTTATGCGATTTTTACAACAATGTGTACAACAAATGCAAAATATAAAAACATTTGATGAATTTAAGACTACAAATGTATTATTTTCAACTATTTAACACAATTAGGAAAATAAATGAATCTCCATGTATCTCTAAAATAATTTATTCTTCATTAATCTCCATTCTTAAGCACTTTAACAGTGTATTTGTATACTGATAGGTCGACTGCGTGTTTTATGCATTTTTGCTGAAAAACTGCATTTCAAATACAAAACATAAAAACATTTAAAGAATACGAAACTACCAATGTATTATTTTCAACTAATTTATATCATTAAGGAAATGAATAAATCTCTATATAACTCTTAAATAATTTATTCTTCATTAATCATCATTCTTAGGTAATTTAATAGGGAAGTATGATTAACGGTGCTTTCGTATACTAATAGGTTGACTACGTATTTTATGCATTTTTGCTGAAAATCTGCATTTCAAATACAAAACCTAAAGAATACGAAACTACCAATGTGTTATTTTCAACTAATTAATATCATTAAGGAAATCTCTTAAGGTATCTCTGTATAACTCTTAAATAATCTTCATTCTTAAGTAATTTAACAGGAAAGTATGATTAACGGTGCATTCGTCTACTAATATGGACCGTTTATTTTGAAAGTGGTGCAAGTCCATTTTCTTCTGTTTCGAGAAAATTAAATGTTAGCAGATCTGACAATTAAAAAATATAGGTTAATTATGTGAAGTCTGGGAATGTTTGTACTAATTTATCAATATGTAATTTGATTATATAAATTTCTTTTAGGTGAATTTAAATAAAATAATATATATTTCCAGGCTGCAAATGGACTTACACCACTTTCATGATTAGTCAATTGTAAATATCATTTAATTTCAATTTTGAAATAACAAATATCACTTAAAATATATTTCATATTAATCCAATTTTGATTATAAATAATAACAAGAAATAAAATAGAATTAGTATTTTTTATTTTGAACGTTAATTATATTTATATCTTGTTAAACTTAACACAAGATATTGGTATTATTAATTATTTATGCTCTTCATGTGGCAGTGTTTTGAAATATTCATGATGCACAGGAGGTATATAAGGTAATAGCTGCTGCATATCCTTATATTTTTTCGTGATACAAAGGCGCCAGGGCGATTTTTTGAAATTTTGGCGGTCTTCCCCGACATGTAGGTGATAAATTTAGAGTCTTAAGTTATGTGTCCTCCATTGATGTTTTATATAAAATAGTGTACGGTGCACTTTTGCAAAATCTCATCCCACACATGTGCAACCAATTTACTTTTTCTCCATTACTGTTTCTTCTTATCTGTTTTTTAATTGCGTTTTGTAGATTTTTTGTTGAAACGAAATTCTCTCGTTTCATTTCGTGTAAAATAAATTTATTATGTTGTCTACATTGTTTTATAACGTTAAAATAATCCTGTGGTGTGTACAGGAAATTCTTTTTTCATAATGCCATTTTTTCTGTCAATGGAATTTGGACTTACACCACTTTCAAAATAAACGGTCCATATATCCAATTACCAACGCATCATTTTCAACTGATTAACATTATTAAGAAACGAAATAGATCTCAATGTAACTCACGTGTCAAGCAATTAATGCAAACAATACTTATTCTGCATAAAATCTCACAGTCCATCCAACATGAAACAACATTTATTTCTTCCTTTACGCCGATGACTTGTCCATACAGACTTACAAAAATAACAAAACCGGTCGTTCGATTCGAATAACGTCTACGACAATGTACACCCAAAGAAATCAATTTATACGACTCGAAGCAAAGGTAAACACCCCTGCGACGTTAATAATTGCAGAACAAAACCATCTGGAACATTAGTTTCATAGGACCTACCGATGAAAGAACTCTGCGATGTTTTCCCGCTGGATTTCCCGAGACTTAGGTAGCAAACGCCTGAAAGGAAGAGTGACAAGGCAATCTTCGGTCGAAGAAACGAGAGTTTGCAAAACATCACCGCCGCTGATTGTACAATAAAAGTTTGAACGGTATCTGGTACCGTCTTTTTCATTTGCCTTTCAAAACCGGTCGATTATTCCGCCGGACCTTGTATCAGCCTCTTCTTTCTTCTGCACTGAGTTACGACGGAGCCGGTAAACTTCTTGTCCCACCCTTCTCGCAGAGTAAACCTCAATCAAACACGCTGCGAGAGCCGTCCCTCGTGCGAAACGTTTCGCGTGGGTGAGTTAAGGGGATGAGGAGAAATGGGGATACGGCAGGGCTGGATGGGGGGGGGAGAGGTCAGATAAACGTCCCAGCGAACAATGGCCGTCGTAAATCATGTCCCACCGAATATATTGATGCACTCGATGCTGCTGGATGAGAAAGTGGATGAAAGTGGATCAGCCGCGAGCTTTTCAGAAACATCCCCTCCCCACTCTTGATTCACGGTTCGCTTTTCAGTCCCTCTACTTATCCGTGTCTGTTCTGTCCCCGGGTCGGACTCGATTAATCCTTTCCCATTCCTCCTCTTGCTTCTCCTCTTCCTCCTCGTATCCACCTACGCTCACCCTACCCCCTGCACGACTCTGCATTCCTCTGTCAGATTCGTTTTTGAAAGCACACGTCACTCTGACCCGGAACGCCAAGAGTTTCGATGGTGCGTTAATTACTCCCTCCATTATTGGCGAAACTGAACAAACGAGGGAAAAGGGGATCCGGAAAGCATTGCTTCCAAATATCTTGTAAACGTGATCGAAAGGTCAGAACGTAGGGGAGGTTGCGATGGTTCTTATCTCTTACTGCGGGAAGATAGTGATAAATGTGATTGCTGTGAATGGAAATGATTCGTGTAAAAGGAACGTAGGAAACTATCTACGTATTAAAATAGTAAATTAGTGGAGCGTTGACCTTGATCGATATTATTGATCGAATTAACACTTTGACTGCCATGTCACCCACATGTGGGTGACAGAATTATTTATCCATGTTTAAAAGTATATTTTTATATTAATGTATTCGTTGTACTCAATTTAGTTGGTGTCTGGAGATTACAAGATGGTTGAAAGTGACCATTCGTCATGCATTTTGAATTTTGACATTGTTGCTTTATTAAATAAATTACTTTGCTTTTGTGAAATTTTAGACGTTGCCAGTTCGGCAGTTAAAGTGTTAAAATGTAATCGTGAACGGCACAGCCAGAGCTGGTTTTTCAAAGAGACTAATTATATTCAGTTAATAAAAGAAAATAGTCGTAGGTTCAGAGGTAGGATTTCAATGAAAAGCTATGATTGGTGTGAATATAAATGAATCGGAGAGAAATAAATTAGGAAACTATCTACGTATTGAAATAGTATATTAGTGGAGCATTGACCTTGATCAATGAACGTATTTAGGGCAGTTTTCAGTATTATATGATATCCACAAGCTCTCGCGTTATTCTGGAAACAAAATTTGTAAAATGTTACCAAGGAAAAAATCGCGAATTAAAATGGGATTGTAAACGGCAAAGCTGGAACTGCTTCTCCAATTAGATTAATTGTATCCAGTTAACAAAAGAAAGTAGTAGGTGGTTCAGAGGTAAGATTTCAATAAATAGCTGATTGCTGTGAAGGAAAGAAGTAAACTAGAAAACTTTCTACGTGTAAAATAGTAAATTGGTGGAGCATTGACCTTGATCAATGAACGTATTTAGGGCAGTTCTCAGCATTATATGATATCCACAAGCTCTCGCGTTATTCTGGAAACAAAATTTGTAAAACATTACTAAGGAAAAAATCGAGAATTAAAATGAGACAGTCAGTCCTTGCTCAAAATCCACAAATTCTTGCATTTTTCGATGCATGACTGTTCCAAACAGATCGAAACACGATGTCTAGACAGTTCTAGACAGGTTCAATAATAAGATTTCGATAAAGAACTACGATTGGCGCGAATGAAAATAAATCGGACAGAAATGAATTCGACATCTTCCTCCATTGAAAATATTAAATTAATAAGAATTGACCTTGACCCATAAACGTATTTAGAGCGTTTTTCGATGTTATCTGACACCGACAAGCCTTCGTATTATATCGAGGATGAACTTCGCAGAATGGCACCGTGGAAGAAATCGCAACGTCAAGTGTCATTGAGAACGGAACAGCCGAACGGTTTTCTTAGGAAAACTCGCTGATACTTTGCAGCTGTAGCCAGGTCGTAAAGTGGCACTCGGGGACATTCTAAAAAATAACACCACCTCCATCGACCGCAGTGTAAACCCAGACTGAAATTGGAGCCGGCTACGGAGCAGTGGATTTTTGAGGTTTCGGTCACACTTTGGTGACTCCGAGATCACGGTGGGGCGTCGATGAAATCGAAATCTGATCTAATCAGGGGGAAAGTCGTCGCGAGACTGTGATAGGGAACGTAGACCATTGATGAACAATTAATATCTGTCGGGTTTGATTGCTCGCGGGATGTATACCTATAGCGAATCGGCTGGATCCGCGTGCAAACACAACCGCAAACACTCGAGACCTGCATAAATAAGCATGATTCGTGACCAGCTGTAAATTCGTATTTTAACCAGGCCGGATACCGTTGCACCGCGGTAATTGCGAATTTCGTCGAACCGTCTCAACTAGGCCAGCAATTTCTTTTCCCCGTCTTTTTTTCACTTGCTTCACGCTCGCTGAATATTGGGTCGTCACATGCATTCGGCGACGATTCTTGCAGCGACGCCCGTGGAGCCCGCCGACGAGACTCGTGGCGCAATCGAACAGAAAATGAGTTTACATGCGAAAGTAATTCGGCAATCTGGAATAATATTTTTTACGCGCAATGCTCCGTTTTCGGGAGAACCTGATTCTTCAGCATTAATACGCCGTGCGCATCTTTCGAAACTCTGCTCCACTATGAAACAAATCTGTAATTGGAGAAACTCGATCAGACAAAATTAAAATGCCTCCTATCTTTCGAGATGTTCGCTTCTCAAAAATTGTCTTATGCGTTCTTACATAATTATACTGACTATTGTAATACAAACCTGAGCTACTGCACCGTTAATGAAAGCAATGGAAAAAGAAAGTCCCTCGTCACATGTCAATGCTCTATTGGTTACTGGTAACCTGTGCGCACTTTTTGAAGTAAATCTGTAATTGGAGGAAGTCGTACAGTCAAATTAAAATGCCTATCGTTTGAAATGCTCGCTTCTCAACAGCTGCCGTATGCTTTCTTACATAATTATACTGATTATTGTAGTACAAACCTGAGAAACTGCATCGTTAACGAAAGCAATGGAAAAAGAAAGTCCCCCGTCAGATATCCATGCTCCAATTGGTTCCTGATTAATCTGAGACCTCAAAACTGAAATGGAAATGTCTACCAATGTTCTAATCAAGAAGCATGATTCAGTTGAAAGCATAAACTATTTTAGATTTCGTCACAAGAATAAAAGTAAACCATATGTAAGTTTTATAAAATGTAAATAATATATAAAAATAATAATAATAGAGTAGGGTTAATAGAAATCGTTAATAAGCAAAACTATATCGACCATCGTAAGACTAGTATCGACATTAAGAAATAAGAGGCGACTTTCCTTTTTAACACTTTGACTGCCGCATCACCCATATACAGGTGACAGAATCATTCGTCCATGTTTAAAAATCAATTTGTGTATTAATATATTTGTCGCATTAAATTTAGTTGATATCTGAAGAATACCAGAAGCTTGATAGATAACTATATGCCATACATTTAAAGTTTTCAACTGCTGCTCCGTTAAATAAATTAATTTGATTTTATGGAATTTTTGAGGTTGTCAGTTGGGCAGTTAATGTGTTAACCGTCGTTGCTATACTGCCTAAAACGTGTTCGAAGCCCTACCACCTAATCGATACGGAGATAATCCTGGTCCCATCTCTTGAGAAACTTTCGTAAGCAGTTGGGCCTTTCATAAAACAGATGTGTAAGAGATTCGGGAGTTGTATTAAAATCAACTGAAGACGAGATACTACTATCTTCATTGTTTGGTGGTTTGAAGAGTATTTTCCCGATACTGCATACAATATACTGAACTTTTTATCATTACAATTAAAATGCTTCATTAGCAATAGTCATCCTTATAGCCAACACTGCTTGACAATGCAAAGCAGAATTCCAAAACATGAATCATGTTACGCGACAACGCCTAGATTATGAGACCGAACGTATTACACTAGAAACTAAGCTTCTCAAATGCAAGTACTGCTTTCCTCTTTGAATTAGGGCCTTCTTAAGTAATCTTGATATAGAAGGACTACGAATAATTTATCATTTCCGTAAACAACTTTACGTAAGTATTTAGAACATCATAATGAATAATGTCAAACACATGTATATACATAACGACTCTATATTGGTTAAATAAGCCACCTGCTTTAAAACATGAATTTTTAATTTATATTAAAAAATAAAACATTATGTGAAACCCTGTTTATACGTCCCTGGAATTTCACGAGCAGTCAAGGAAAAACTTATTTTTACGTCTGCGTATGATGTGTTAATGAAGTAGGTGAAATCGGAGACATTGAATGTTTTAAACTTCAAGATGATTTACAACAATTTATAATAGCTCTATTATTGACAAAAATCTTGTTCTTGTTTTGGTGTAATATTCTGATTTGTTATGTACGACTTAAATGAAGGATCCATGTAATTTTTCTCGTAGAATGTCTATTCATTTCGTTATTCGTCAAATCAGCTTACGTGTCTGGCTAGCGTTTGCTAATTCTACTTATAGAGCAACGCGATGTGGACGATGAATGGCACGGTGTCTGGGTAAATGGAAGATCGGTCGAGAAGCATTAGGGTTTTCCTCGTAGAAACGAATCGGGAATAGACAGTTAAATTTCCCATTCAACTACTTCGTTAACAGGAAAATGGCATTTGTTAACCCTTTGCACTCGAAGGTGTTTTAACTCTAACGGCAAGGCATTTTTTCTGACCTGGAATATTTTCATTCTAAACGATATATTTCATCTTCTACATGCGGAATTTTTTTACTATTACTCGTTCTTGAAACGATTAAATTTTTACAAATTTCTTTGACACAAACATCACGATGTAAAGATTGTTTTAACATTTTGACTGCTATGTCACCCATATACGAGTGACAGAATTGTGTGTCCACGTTTAAAAATCAATTTGTACATTAATGTGATTGTTGCACTAAATTTAGTTGAGATCTGAAGAATAAAAGAAGGTTGAAGGATAACTTTGTATCACACATTTTAAGTTTTCAGTTGTTGCTTCATTAAATAATTTACTTTGAGGTTGTTGGTTTGGCAGTTAGTGTTAAACAGTGCTGCAGCTATTTTCAGTGGTGCCTGAGAGTCACAGTTCGAGTGCAAAGGGTTAATTAATTGAGCACACTTGCTTTCGGATACAATTTATTAATGCCTGCCTATCATTTGGCGCTTTCATTTGTAATAAACGTGGATCGTATAGGCACCCACGTACTCCATTAATATTGTTTAGATCTTGTATTATAACATCCATATTATTTTCTGACATTAAATTAGAAAGAACTAATAATATTACAGCATTGCTGTACAGAACATTAAATCAAATGAAATTAACGGCGGTGCAGTATTCTATTATACAAAGGTTCTACCGTTGTTTCTTTATCGCAAATACAGAAATCTACAAGAACCAATTAGCAATGTATAACTACTTTACACATCCTGGTTTGTCTGCAGTAATTGTGTAAAACATGCTGAATTACAACCAGTAAAAAATAAAGTGTTAATAAGAAGCAATACAATTATTGCTGCATTTAAAATGTACTAAATAACCATGCAATTAATGCGACATAAAACTTTTAATCCTTTGAACTCGAAGTTATTTTAAATGAAAAACCAAAGCATTTCTTCTAACTCAGGATATTTACATTTTACAGGAAGTATTTCACCTTAGATATATGGAATTTTTTACTGTTACTCGTCCTTACAACCGCTAAAATTTTATCAATTTCTTAGATATAATGATAACGACGTTAAATTTGTTTTAAATAATAGTGTGCCAATTTTCGTGGCACCTCAGAGTCGCTACTCGAGTGTTAAGGGTTAAATAGCAAGAAAACAGTATAATATTCTAATTATCAAGAACATATTCTCCCAAGTTATTTAAAATATCGAATGGAAAGGTAGAAATGTCAGGATAAAATTAGACTATTTTGTATAAACCCAATGCGTAAATCATATTGAAACAATAATTAATTACTATGGAATCCGTTTAGAATGTTATGAATAGACTGCAGGTTTCATGCATTTGTAACAAACATGAATAAGAATAATTGAAAACTGCGAAGATGTTATAAGAATTCAAGTATGTCGTTTTATTATTTGCAACATATTATGATTGTTAAGCTGTGTACAATGCAATTGAATTTGAAAAGAAATTAAAATTTTTAAAATCATCAATAACAAAGATTTGGTAAGAACTGTAGTGAAAAAATTAATTGAGACTTAACTACAAGATATATAAATGTATCTCAGAAATATGATATTATATTAATTCAATTTTTCACTACAATTCCTACCAAGTTTTCGTTATTAACGATTTTAAACATTTTAATTTCTTTTCAAATCCAAATCACGTCGTTTGTGGCTCATGAAAGTATTCGGACACTTTTTAAATCTAAATAACTTCTTAAAAATTTGAATGAAACGACGTGGCTTGGATTTGAAAAGAAATAAAAATGTCTAAAATTATTAATAACGACGACTTGGTAAAAATTGTAGTGAAAAATTGAATCGAGATTTAACTCCTCGATATATAAAGACATCTTAGAGATATGATATGATATTAACTTAATTTTATAAAAATTTTACAAAAGAAGTTCTGATCACTGTAACTGTATACTAAATCAGAAGACAAGTAATTATCACACGATATACGTTTGACCTCAACAATTCTTCACACTTTATTGAAATGTATTACATGTCGTATAACATAAATTAAGTTTTATAATACTTCAGTTAAAAATATTGCAAACCAGTTTAACGCTAGAACTATCGTGTCAAAATGACTTGTTACTAATTTATTCTTTCGCAGTTATTAAAATTATAAGAATATTTCCTCGAAAACATTTAAAATAAACTTTTTCATTAACCAGTTCACTGTGGCGACCTCTTTTCAAAGCGCGCACCTATGTGTATCGCGAAAATCAAGTGAAGCAGTTCCAGCCAGAGCATATGGAAATGCATGAATCTATCTGAAATTATTTATACTTTTTATTTGTTCGTTTTCTTTTGTCTCGGCCTTCAAATATTCTAGACATATTGAAATTTACGAATACATTACATTACGGATTTATTGTTCGATAGTTCTAGTGTTAAAAGAAGGAATAGGTTCCTTACAAATTTTGGAATTTTCTATTTCTGCATACAAATTTGTAGCATAATTATGAGTATATTTCTTATCTATATTCGAGCTAGGGGATTTGATATCTCTGGCACGTGAAAATTAATGCAGCGTCCGATCGCGGGGATGCTTTTCCACAAATTTTAGGACAAAGCAGTCGAAACATAGCACAGCCGTTCAATAGACGTCCTTTTACATTTATTAAAAGAGAGTTCCCGTGTCGGAAGTTCTATAGCCTATTCGCGAGACCGTCTGTATCGTAGACGTCCATTCTTCAGACGTCTGTTCCATGAATGAGTATGTCTACTCTTTCATTCGTGGGACAGCTACGTGTTCAAGATAATGCTGTATATCTGAAACAATGTTCGTGCGCGCAAAATGGCCGTCGCGCGACCCGTCCTCGGTACACTTTCTTTCCAACGCGAACCTTATTTCCTTTTTTCCGACCACGACAAAATGGAATTTTTCGACCGGCGATGGTCGCATCGATACTTAAATAATTAGGTTGTGTAATAAGACCGTTCGTATTTGACATATCAAGCTTTCTTAACGCTAAATCTACTGCAGTCGGTCTAATAATCCGTTTCAGATTTTGTATTTTAGTATTATTGGAGTTACAAAACTATCTTCATAGAAATGGATTCAATAGATATATATATTATTATTATTACAATATATATTACTATATTATATATATATTATTACTATATACATAATTTATATACAATAATAATATATATTATTATATAATATTATATAATATTATATATTATTATATATAATCGGATAGTCTATACGATATTCAATCGAATACTGTAATAAAAATCGTACAGAATCTAAATAAATCATACCTTGTTATATTTCAACAATAAAGTACAGTAGCTAATTTTAATGCTCAATCAGTTTATTGTATTTTACAATTATTGAAGATATGAAATTGCCTTCATAGGAATTGAGTCTATACATTTCTATATTCAATCGTATATTGTATAAAAATCGAATATAATCTAAATAAATTAAATCTTGTTATTCTTCAACAATAAAATACAGTAGCTAATTTTAATGCTCAATTGGTTCATTTTATTTTATAATTATTGAAGTTATTGAACTGCCTTCATATGAATCGATTCAATGGATTTACATATTCAATCATATATTGTAATAAAAATCTTACAAAATCTAAATACATTAAATCTTGTCATTTTGTAACACAACATACAGTAATTAATTTTAATGCTCAATTGATTTAATATTAAATGGAATTTAACAGATTGTTGTGTAATATGTTGATAATTTCCTTATTTGTGTGTCTTGGATTTTGAAACAGTAAATTTACAATTTCATCCACGTTAATCGTTAATTATTTATCATTCCGTTATTAATCGTTTCAGTTAAAATCTTATCGTTAAAGCATTTTTTTAACTATTCAATGATCCACATATTGGCAGCAGTATTACCATAAACATTACGAATATTTCTTAAATAATTTCCACATTTGTTTGTTCAGCAAACACAAGTTATTAAGTGACGAAAATGAATATTCTGTTCGCTCATGTTGAAAACGTGCTTTACTCGATCAATACAGGAAGATTTAATTTCACATAATTACTTAATTTAATACTTACAAATACTGCAATTGAAGCATACAACAGTTAGAGATAACATTTTTCGAAGTACGGGCGGAAATCGACACGGGCGGATTTATTACACAACCTGATAAAAAAAACGCAAAATACAATTTTATTAAAAAAGGATTGCATAGTTTGAATATTTATAAATAGAAAATACTTACGCCGTTCAAAGTTTCTAAACTAATAAATGTTTCAATGTGCTCATCTTTCTACTTCTAACTGGGTCACTTTAATAACAATATAATCAGATTATCTAGAAAGTTCATGCTGTGTTAATCAAGACTGATAAATGATACATAAAGTGCATCAAACAATACTTAGTTCAAAAAGACAGTCCCTATCGATTTCTATAAATTGTTATTAATAATTTGACAGTTCTTGTGTCCTTCTTTGCACAATGGTATTCGTTCCTGGTATAGAAAAAAGTGTTTCAATTATTTTTTAAGTTCATTCTTATTTCTGGAATAGTCAATTATCTTAATGGCTATTTAGATAAATGGGTTATAGTTCGATGATTTATTAAGTAAATTTAACGAACGCTGCTGAGTAAGGGTTGCGCTAAAAAAGCTTTCGTTTAAGTATGCAAATCTTCATTTATAATTGAAACACTGTGTACATATAGAGTTTAATACTGATAAAGCCTAGAGACTACACGAGTCTTCTTGGTTGTCTAATAACGAAATACTGAAAACACACGTTTGTATCTTTTTTCAAAATCACAATCCCTAGATGTATTAACCCTTTGCATTCCAAGTAATTTTAATTTCAAAATTTCAGATATTTTTTATCCTAGAATAGTTCGCATAAATTAAGTTATTGCAATGTTAATGCACTAAAATCGCTGAAAGAAACATGAATTTTTATTTAATTTCAGTGTTTGTTAATAACAGCAAAATAATTTGTATTATCAAATGAATTTTCTGTTTAATACATTACCATGTAATCACGAATCGACCTCGTGGTTTAAGATTTCAAAGCAACGTTGAATGTAATCATCGTAAATATCAACAATATTATATCAGCGAACACAGGTAATGAATGAAAGAAAGTTTTAATAACAATATTCTCATGCTCCTGTATAAAATCATTACTCTCATCACTTTGCACATTAATTTGAAAGCATATCGAAGAATATAAATATAAGGATAAAAGAAAGTATAATAAACACGTCCTGTACTTGTAAAAATGAAAATATATCGGCAGATTTGAAAATTTTGGAAGAGACGATATTGGAAGGATGCCTCTTCCACCCTAAAACTGTCCATTCAATTTATAATTTCAGTTTTCTCAAATTATTCAGGGGTCGAAAAAGTTATGGGATTCTTTCATAGGTTTTATTTCAAACACGAAGCATAAAACTTTTTCGGAGAACGACCTAATCTTACACGTCCTGACAGGCAAAGAAAAATTCTGAAAAATGATAGATTTAAACTGCGCAAAATTTATAAAATTTTTAAATATAAAAATTGAATTATCGCTTTGTTGTTGCGTTGTTAATCGATAGTTTGTTGTACGCTGTAATCATTACGTCTTATTAACCCTTTGCACTCGAAGCTGTTTTAACTAGAAAACCAAAGCGTTCCTTCTGACGTAGGATATTTTTATTCTACCTGAATCATTTCACCTTATCTACACAGGTTTTGTTACTGTTTCTCGTTCTTGCAACCGTCGAATTTTTATCAATTTCTTAAACCTAAGATAGCGATGTTAAAATTGTTTTAAACAGTGACGTGGCCGTTATATTTTCAAGTAAAAATTTGGAATTTTCCTTGTTATTTTAAATCCGCAATCATTTAGTTGCCAACTCGATACATTCGCGAATAGTGTTCGCGAATGATATACAGTGCCTCACAAAAGTATTCGGACACTCTTCAAACCTAAATAACTTTTTTAAGATTGGACCAAACGTCTTCCCTTTTCCTGAGCAATTAGTTGCATTGATTTAATAAATGATATGCAAAATAAATTTTGTAAATATTGTAATTGGTATGAATTACATGACCAATAAAAAAGGAACTTTTTAAATACTTTTTATTTGAGCCACGTACCAAAAATTTTAAAGACGCATCTGGTAGATCTATGATAGTTATATACATGTAGAAAAATTCATTGAAATCAATCGACATACACACGTGCTACATGCCATCGAAAATGGTGAAAATCGCAATTTTTCACGATTTTTGGTCAATTTCTGTTTAAATTCCACAAATTCTTACATCTTTCTATGCGTGCCATTTTTCCCGCATCAATCGATTTCAGTAAAATTTTCAGTGTGTGTATAACTAACACGGTTCTGAAAAACGCATATTTTAAATATTTCATTACGAGTTGAAATAAAAATGTTTTAAAAAATGTCTTTCCTACTTTTCCACGTAATTTCTACCAATTAGGATTATTTCAAAATTATTTTTGCATATCATTTAGTAAATCAATGCTTCTAGTTGCACCAGACAATTCAAGTTGTTTGGTTTAATTTTGAAAAAGTTATTTAGATTTAAAGAGTGTCCGAATACTTTCGAATGCCACTATATGTAACATTTCGGTCTTGAAGTTTTTACATGTATGAAGAATATTATGAATTGAGAAAAAGGCTCGGCGTTGTTTGAAACGGCGGAACGAACGCGTTAACAAGCCAATGAACAGTAATCTGTCGTGCAAAGAAACGGTCTCGAGCACTCTAATTGCGTGCCGCCTATTAATACTGTAACACAATTAGGAAACGAAAACGAACAATTTTAGCCGGCGATGTCACAAAGATACAGATTTAATTCGATTCCGTGAGCACGGGAGCCCCGTAACGCATGGGAACAAACTCGGGTAATTAATATTAAACCCGTCGCGCGACCAATCGGTGTGTCGTCGATTACTACCCCGCCCATCAATTAAATACTACCAGCGTTTTAAACAGAATCGGGTCGTACGATGCTGTCGTTAACAGCTCGCTCCCGTTCCCGTTCTCTCGAATCGTCGGTAGAAACGCGTGTATATGTACGTTACCGCCCGTTTCAGACCCTGCCATTTTGTACCGCGCGAAACACGTACGAGAGTATATTTCTCCTGATAAAAAAAAAAATAATGGCCGTTGCCCGTAGTAGAACGCCATTTATCTATGTATCGAGTAAATCTCTTTCTAGCTGTTATCTAGGAACCTGGTATGTACCGAGATGATTTGTTTAAACTTTATTGTACAAGATCACTTATTGCGACAAGCTCCGTAAATATTTTTCACGAAAATGAGCGGATATTCGTCATATCTCTGCAATAATATTTGGATAGATTTAAAGGGGCTACAATTGTTTAAGGGTTGTGTCATACGACTGCAACTTTCATTTGTTTAACATTAGAACTACCAAATCAGTCATTTTAACTGATCCCTCGTTTTTTCGATTCAATTAATAAAATGAGTAAAATTAATATTAATAGAAAAGAATGTTGAATGATGTTCCTTTCATAGTACTCCTTTCCTACATAAAAACTGCAATCTAACCACAACCAGGCAATCAACAAAATTTCCATATGCTCAATTTTCAAATATTGGACGAAAAGAAGCAAATACTATAAACATATCCGAATCGAACTAATTTTACACGTTTGATAAGATAAATCTTGTAAATCTATTGATTTTAACCACATCTTTTTTGCAGAAAAATTTAAATTAAAAAATGTTTACAAGTGGACATTGAAATGAAAAGAATGGTTATACTATATATTATACGTAACGTGAACGTAAACTGAAAATACGAGTGCATGGATTTATTAACAATAACAAATTTGTTTTATTACAACATTAATACTAATCAGAATGAAATTCGCGTCCCAAATAGCGGGTAATGGAAAATCTGTGACCTATTCATTCCGCGAATACGTCATTTTAAACTGGCAAAAACATCTTTAGCTTTTTGGAAAGTAAACAATCCTCTTGCAATCCTTTTCAGAATATTAGTAAATATTTTTAAATGTATTATAAAAAACACATTTTATTTTTTAATGGATATTTTTGTTATTTTTTCTTGCTGTTAATATTATTATTTATACATGAAACAATATATTTTTACTCAATGCTAAGAAACAGACTGTCCACCAATTAGCCTATATTGTAAATAACTGCACTAATACTTTATTTATATAACTCTGGATAGATTTTTTGGTGAATACATGTATGAGTGTAATCGGATTTACAATAACTTTATATTAAGTAATGTCGAACTTCCATCTCCAACATTACAATATAGTTTTACTGAATGCCAAGAAACATACTACCTATCAATTTGCCTATGTTCGAATAACTGCAATAATATTTTGTTTATATAACTCTATAAATTTGCTGGTGAATACATATATTATTGCGGTCAGGTTTACAATATGTTTATGAAAGTAATATTGAACCTGCACCTGCAAAATTATTTTTGTCAATAGTTCCTCAATACTGTGTAGTTTACATTTAATACTAACCTTTCTCCTGCTTTAGGTTTTTGTAACATTTAAACAAATTCTACAGTACACATTGGAGTTACTGTTTTAATATATAATCGTTAAAACATCACATCTTTAACACTTTAACTGCCAGAGCAACAACTTCAAAAATTCCACAAAATCAAACTAATTTATTTGATGAAACAATAATTTAAAATTTCAAATGCACGACACATAGTTATCCTTCGACCTTCCCGTATTCTCTAGATTTCAACTAAATATAGTGTAACGATCATATTAATGTACAAATTTATTTTAAAAAATGGACAAATTACTCTGTCACCTATATGTGGGTGACATGGCAGTAAAAGTGTTAGAGCATTAATAGAAAAATGTAAATATTCGAAAGAAAGAAATATAAAACTAAAATTATTAAACAGGGTTGCAAACAGAGGATTAAGTTTACTATAATATTATTTTCTACATTTGCAAAATATGGTACTTGTGTTCAGTGATTAATACTGACGTGCTTAAAGATTAACCGTATTTTGTAAACTTTTTATTAGTTTTTCCTTTTGAGTCTCGTTAAATTTGCATTGCCATAATATGTGTCTAATACCCTGGTTTTCAAGTGTATGTTCAATTAGGTCCGCTTATGATATTTATACAACCAGCAGAGGTAACTAAATTGTCATGTTTTGATATATAGTGCCCATGAAGTCTCTAAAAACAATTGCTATACCAATACCAAAGTTTATTGCTTGCAATGAAGGATAAAAAAATTTCTCTTTTCATAGGCATTCCTCTTCTGATACAAAAATGGAGTTAGTGGATTGGAATTTATTCAGATGAGACGAATCTGCTCAATGAAAAATCTGTCTCGTTCTCAACCTAAAATATTATTACACGGTCCGTGTGCGCGATAGCCGGTCCGTCACGTATAATTGAGTTTCTAATCTCCCGCTATTAATCCTACCCTACCGGAAGGCATGTACCTGAAATCGGTCGGTTGACGGAAATAAATCGCCGACGCTACATCACGATCGCTCTAACCCCCTATAATTTTACTCTCCACTTATCGCAAGTCGAATATTGAAGGACGCGATTGGATTATTGCGAGTTTTAAATGCCACGATTTCTGCTCAAATGTTTCCTCGTTGGAAATTCTAGAAAATCTCAGTTCACACAGTTCAAATAATTGTTTGTGAACCTTCACTCTGTTTCAGGCTTAGTCCTTCTAAAAATGTTTTGATATGTAAATAGTTGTCGCATTTGCACCGTAATATTTAAAATTGAAATTAACACTGTAACGTCTTACAACAAAATTTCTAGTTTTATGTTTCGAATATTCTTCGACATTACTCATTGCACATTTCTTCAACTGGAAATTTTATAGTTTCCACATAATTTCTCAAATGTTTCCTCGTTGGAAATTTTACAAAATCTCAGTTCACACATTTTAAATAATTATTTGAGAACCTTTAATCTGTTTCAGGCTTAGTCCTTCTTCCAAAAACGTTTTGATATATAAATAGTTATCACATTTGCACAGTAATGTTTAAAATTTAAATTAACACTGTAACATTGTAACATCTTGCAACAAAACTTCTAGTTCTATGTTTTGAATATTCTTCGACATTACTCATTGCATACTTCTTCAACTGGAAATTTTATAATTTCCAAATAATCTCTTTAGTACAAGATAATTGCCCATCCTTCAAGTGGACAGTATGCACAGGGTGTTAAGTTAAAAATCATTAGAACCAAATTCTGCAGCTTAGGATCGACGAAGATCTGTTAAAATAGGTTTGGTGCAGAATTGACATAGACCCAGTTTTTAAAGGTCAAATATTAGTATGATTGCATCGTGTTCAATTCATCGAAAGGAACAAACTTCTTGAGGGAATTATGGATCGAAATTTGACCCTTAGCAATCCATTGGCGCATCTGAGGCAACAAAATAAAATTGCCACATTATTATTCAGAACAACTTATACATTATGTTCGCATTTAAAAGGTCACTGAAAATTGAAATGTTGCACGTACGAGTCATAGTATTAACGAATACTAAACTTGATATGCACGAAAGGAAATGACTCATGTATAATGGAATTATTTTAGGTCAAAAATTGTCTCGATTTTGTAATTTAAACTGCTTGGCGTGCAATGGGTTTAGTTCTAATCGTTTCACTAATTGTTAAAGTAATTTTAATTTAAAGTAAAGAAATTGAATTAACGCAATCGATGCTAGAAGGTTTAAATTTATCATAATGGACGATGCTTTGATACTTCTACATTGTTCATGTCATAATCAAACTCGGTTAGTAAGGAAATATTACAAAAAGCATAAATTTCTAAAGCTGGTCAAAGATAGCGTCACCCATATGTAACCCACATAGCATTTAACGTTTTAAGTCTTATATGCCGTGACTTAGGCTTTTAAAAGCATCGTTTAAATTCTTTGTTTATAGTTGCTAACTAAAAGTGGAACAAGATAATGTATGAAATCGGTGACGTAGTTGTTTTAAAACCGTAGTATATAAATTTAGTGCACTCTAAGCGTAAGCTTACTTCTTTTCTTACTTAAAATATTTTTTAACATGGAAATTGTTACTATGGTTCAAATATACTATATTATCTACTATAATATATAATATATATAATGTAATGTATTTAATATGTGAATATTATTAGTGTAAAAGTACATCTACGAAGAATTATTGCACATATTTATTTCTGTTGATATATATTGTAAAAAAAATTGCTGAAAACTTTAAATAGACACTTTTTCTTATTTTTAGTATGTAATGTAAAATAGTGGCTTTTAGTGCTCCCTAATCTTAGTGTTTCTTTGGAAGTACCATTTAAATTCTTCGTTTATAGTAAATAACTAAATGTGCACTTAATAATTGATTATTGCTTTCATAGAAACGTTCATTTTTATAAATAATGTTACATAATTCAGCACAAGAGAAAAACTCAATTTGTCAACTGGATCCCTTTGTGGCTCCTCGTGGCAGAAATGAAACCGGAATGTGATTATGAGATTGCACGTTTTTACACTAATGCATAGTAGTACAGAGGAAAGATGCTAGAATAAAACGTGAAGAGTAATATTTTTTATCATTAGGCGATGCCAAATCAAAAGTTATTATCCTGTGTACTTTGCATACTGATGTGTTTTGCATATACATATTTTTTAATGCATACGTCAACATACAGAATGTCCACGCAAATATTTCAGGTAATAGCTTCCTTACTAGTGCAGTTACAAAAAAATGTTGCAGGAAAAACAGAAATGGTAGCAAAAGAATGCTGGCTACAAACTAGAAGCTACGAGAAAAGTGTACTGACTAGGCAATTTCTACGTAAAACAAGTATTGGAAAACAATGTTTGAAAAATCGGTTATCACATTATTTTAAAAACACGTTGCTGCTGAAGAAAATGTTCAAATTGTTCTAAAGTATTTTAGAAGTGTAGAAATGCCATAAATGCATAAACTGTAATAATTCAATTATTAATATTAAATGTAATGGAATGACATAGCAAAAGTGGAATTACAGAAAGTAGTATGGTCTAATATTAGTCAGACGCGGTCATTCGTGGTATTACTAAAAATTGAATATTTATTATTTAAACAGGATATTTATTATTTTAAACAGGAAATATTTAACACAATAGTCCGCCAATGTTATTAATTCAAGCTAAAAATTCTAAAGGAACATTTCAAATATTTGATCTAGAAAATATACATCATCAATCATTTAGAACTATTTTTTCGAAAATTTTGATTATAATTCTATTTTTCAAATGCAGTATTGTGAACATACAAATATCTAACACAATTGTCTACAAATGTTTATAATAAAGACTGATATTCTAAAATAACATTTTAAGTATTATTCTCGAATTATTCGAATGGAAATGACAATATCCATTACATTATGTTCTTCATATACGGTGAACTTTTTATTGAATTGAACGGAAGCACGACGTTTTATTGTGTATGAAAAATGTAACACTGCGAGAGGATAAAAGAATGTAAGTAGGTAAAGCTTCGTGCTTGTGGAGGACAAAGTCGCTATTGAATACCATTAAACGACTGTGCTGAAAAAATTATTCTTCGTGCTTTAGTTTCCTTTGTATTGCGTTTGTAATGCTTGATACTTCCATATATACGGTATCCATTATATAGTTACCCGACAAGTGCAATAAAAGAGAATCTTCATGTGGAACGTTACTATTAACAAAGCTTTTATTTGAATTAATGTAATCTTGCATACGAATTCAGTTTAATTATTCCATGTAAATACGAAAACGGTCATTGAAACAGCTTCGCAACAATAGTAATTAATGAGAACCGAAACTAATCAGACTTTTATCGAATAACATATGCATATACGTCAACATACATGAAAAGATAATTTTCATTATACTTTATGAATTATGTGTACTAATTTAAAATACAGAAGTATATGTATTTATTACAAACATCCCAAGAAGTGCTAAACATTATAATACTTAATCTCTCGTGCTCGCACTTGGAAGACATTTTGACACTGAGATCTAAAAATTTCACTAAAACGTTTTGTAAATAAAAAAAACTAAATTAAAATGAAGTAATTCATTTATTTGACATTGCTTATCTTACTTGTAAGATGTTGTCATATAATATAATGAATGGGAAACTAAAGACCCATTTTTCCTCTAGAAAGAATACTATGCATTGAAGTCTTTTCAAAAATACACAAAAAATGTTTTGAAATTGAGAATTGAAGGCCCCTCTTTGCGATGACCTCTTAAAAGTTTTTGTATGGTTTTTTTCACTGTTGCATAGAATGAACATAGAACACGAGTAGGGTCGTATAAATGTACCTCGCGATGTACCTTTCATTATTGTAAATTTACTAATAGTTCTTTCATTCAAAGTAATTCATCCAAGTAATTCCAAAATTAAGACATTAACCTAACACAATCTTTTTCTATGTAATCCTTTTTACATTCTACACCCGAGATTAAACATGTTTTTTCGTGCAACAGTTGAATTTTTAATAATTTATAGAACACAGGCGAATTTAGTGATACGCAAACTATTGTGAATGTTTTAGTAGTTTTTACTTGTGCCTCTAACTCGCCATTCGAGTGCAATTCGACTTCAATCTTTAACACTTTAACTGCCCAACTAACGACCTCAAAAATTCCACAAAATCAAAGTAATTCATTTAATGAAGCATCAATTGAAAACTTAAAATGTATGACACAATGTTATCCTTCAACCTTCTTCTATTATCCAGATCTGAACTAAATTTAATGCAACGAATATAATAATGCACAAATTTATTTTTAAACTTGGCCAAATAATTCTGTCACCCATATATGGGTGACATGGCAGTCAAAGTGTTAAGGCTAGTACTGAATCATTCTCGAAGGACATTTTTAAATGTTTTTAGAGACTCTTCAATTGACAGGAATTTCGAATGAAAATTCAATTTTTCGTCGGTCTCATTGTGTAAAATTATCCTGTGTAAAAACGAATGATAATTTATAAAAGTAGATGTTCCATGCATTAAAATGAAACTAGAGTTATTTTTATACTATTTTTTTAACGTATTTGTCATGGTTTCAATATCAACGATTTTTCGTAAGTTGAAAATTTAATGTTCAAATACTTTTTAGATCTATTCAAGTTCGACATTTTAATCTTTTCGCTTGACTCTCTTGAGGCACTATTAAAAAAGTATAATACCAAAATTGAAAGAAATTTCTACACGACAAACTGTGTGGATTATATAAATACTTAATTGTATGCAAATAATCTAAATCTAGATCTTGCGATTCTACAGAAAATGGGTTTTCCTCATTCTATAATGAAAATAGCATCAAGTACAAAATACACATTAATTTTAGTTGATTAAATTATAATTCTTCAACTGTAACTTCCGCTAAAAATAACTTTATTGGCTTACCTGTATTTTACGTAAAAATTTTTGATTTGTTAATTTCTGGACTGCCATGTTACTTAATGTAGATGATACAATTTTTGTATTAGACTCTAAAATTTATTTCTAATGCAGCCTATTAAATAAACAAAATTTCGTTAGAATCAATGAAATATAGAAAAGCTAGAAAAGTAACCATTGTAATAATTTTTCCCTATCTATTCTTATGTTTTTAACTCTCGTACACACCTTGAAAGCAGTTGGAGAAAAGAAAGTAGGGTAATAGTTCATTTTTTATCTACACCTTAAATCAACGATGTATGCTCAATTTGTAACGTCGTATCTTAAAGAAATGCATCTCGCAACACAAAGAGAAGGATATTAATCATGCTACAGTATGTAACAGTAGTAATTCAGTGAATGTTCACTTGAAGAACGTATGTGGGTTAGAGAAGTTGTTTTAATTTTTAATGGGGTTTTATAGACAATCAACGAATGGCACAAATAAGTTTGATTTTATGAAAATTTACTAGCTACTGGATACTATAGTGAATACTCAAATTGTCAATATATCTCTAAAAAAAACAAGTTTATGGAATAGACTGCTGTGTAAGACAATTATAAATTATATTTTACAATTTCAATAACTGTAAATTAAAAAATCTCTGCAAAACTACCTTGATAGTAAAAAATTGGATACAAAAGAGGACTATGAAAATTTGCCAAATTTTTAGGCGACAAATCACAGAAATTCTATTCCGTTGAGATTATAGCTCTACCTCAAAAATGGCAAAAGGTCATAGCTAATAATCGCAAATATATCCTTGAATAACATTCATTTTGAATAAAGGAAACATTTAATCAAAAAATCACAAAACTCTCTCAATACTTTTCCAAGTATCCAATATTTCAATGTTTTTCTGTATATTTTCTATGGTGCGTTATGTTTTTTACATGCACTTGATTTCACGATGGAAAAATGCCACGACCAAAGCGTCTGACAAACGAAGAGCGTATAACTTTACTTATTTTTGTTATCCGCTGTATCTGGCGTGGCAATATGTGATATAGCTGCTTCGATCCTAGAATCGATTATAATACTGAAACTCGCCGTTTGATCTCCAATAATCGAACGGAACGGACATATCGCAAAGCGTTCTCGCGTTTCAAGTGATACTTTACAGAACCGGTACACGTACAAGAGGTGGTTTCATTCTGGTTTCACGTATTGTGAGCCGTTGCCAGCATGCGGCCCGCGTTTACGCCACCGACTATTAATCACAGCGCGAATCGTGGCGCGATACGCAGAAGCGTCATTCAACCTCTTAGCCGATTTTCACTTCGATGGATATCGCTGTCGGCTCAAGATATTCGGTGTTCCCTGCCATTCAACGAACCGATACACCTATACAAATCTATTTATACCGCCGGCATTTATCAGAATATTATTCGCACACTTTCGCAACGAACTGAAAATATTCAATACTAATGAAGAACGACGATTTCGCAAATGTTATTATTCTGAACGTCGGGTGATTTAAGGGTAAACCAATTTAAAAACTGTTTTTAGGTTACGCGAATTAGTTAAAGCCATTAAAAATACAGTGGATCGTGAAAATATTTGGTCTGACCGTACGCGTGCAAGATCTACTATTTTTCAGATAGAGAATATTCTTGATAAATATAGTTTGTTGATTCGGCTACCGTTGAATGTAGGTTCGTTAAAAATATCAACCCCATATTTAGAAGGCATTTGTTTTTCTATAGTTTAAAATTCGCACATTTCGCACTTCGTGCGCGCTGAACAATATAAAAGTTGTATTAACTAATTACAGTGTGTGTTACTACAACATTTGGGAAGCTAGCTGTTATTAAAATGGTATAATGTTCATCTTCTTTTATTTTCTGTATATTCAGAGTTTCTTTTTCCTGAATCAATATTGTTTATCGTTGTTCAGTCTCTGAACATCAAGTATTATACGATTTCACTTACATTTCATTTAGATACCGGGTATAACCCGAGCCAAAACGTTTGCACGTTTTTACCGTCATAAATCGCCGAAACTTCCTTCACGAGCGACACCTCGAGACCAAGAGAGACGACAACCCTCACAATCAGCATAATCGACGCTGATTTCTGAGTTAGGTAGCCGTACCCGAAAACTGTATACAGTCGGTGTGGAAAGTATTCGTAATTTCAAATAAATTTCATGGTAGATTCTAGTAAATTGTTGTATATTATGGTATCTTATGTAATATGTTGGTATATTCGGCTCTATCCTAATATATTCTTGGTTATTCTTGCATGGTTTTTTATATTCTGAACGATTATGGTGATTTCTAGTGTATTCTAGTCCATTCCGGTATATGATGCTGCATTCTAGTATATTCTTGTACATCCTGGTACATTCTAATACCATCTTATATATTCTGTTATGTTATGTCATATGTTGGTATATTCTGCTTTATTGTAACGTATTCTGGGATATTTTAGCATATTTTTGTATACTCAGGGATAATGTGGTGCATTCTTGAACATCCCAGTCAATTCTTGTACATCCTGGTGCATTCTAGTATATTCTTGTACATCCTGGTAGATTCTAGTATATTGTTGTATATTCTGGTATCTCATGTCATATGTTGGTATATTCTGCTTCATTGTAATATGTTCTGGTACATACTAATATATTTTTGTATATTCTGGAATATCATGGTGTATTCCAGTTCATTCTAGTCAATTCTTGAATATCCTGCTGCATTCTTGTATATTCTTGTACATCCCGGAGCATTCTAGTATATTCTTGTACATCCTGGTACATTCTAGTATAATCTTGTATATTCTGCTATGGTATGTCATATGTTGGTATATTCTGCTTTCTTCTAGCGTATTCTGAGATATACTAGCATATTTTTGTATACTCAGGGATAATATGGTGCATTCTTGAACATCCGAGTCAATTCTTGTATATCCTGGTGCATTTAATATATTATTGTATTTCCTGGTAGATTCTAGTATATTGTTGTATATTCTGGTATCTTATGTCATATGTTGGTGTATTCGACTCTGATCTACTATATTCTTGGTTATTCTAGCATGGTATTTTATATTCTGAAATATTATGGTGATTTCTAGTGTATTCTAGTCCATTCTGGTATATGCTACTGCATCCTAGTACAATCTTGTATATTCTAAAAAGACAGTAATTCACCTGGAATTACTTAAGCATACGTGGATTCCCATTCTGACAGTTTAGAGTAGATAAATAGATTAGTTAGATAAAAAATTATATATCCGATATTATTATATAGAAGGTTGATCAAGAAAATTCTAAAGTAAGACGGTTGTCTTCGCTCTGCACGAAGGTTTTAGTCATATGAAATACACTTTCTTTAACTATATTTGTAAAAGGTTCTGTAACACTATGAATTTTAGCTTGTTTGATTTTAAAGCAGAATCTGAATTAATCTACGAAAATTTATCACGCTTTGTTAACACAAAAGAGAGGGAGTAGTTACGGAGCATGTGTGCTGCAAATGTATGCTTGCAAATGTGTGCTTGCAAAGCTGACCTCCAGAAATTACGATGATTTCTCTTTCCATTAACATCAGTGCAACCGCACACGCACAAAACTACTCCAATCAGAAAACCACACTACCACCATTGCTAAACTACAAACAACCGATGGAAACACAAATAGCGTGATCGATAGGAAGAATTTACACAGGCATTGACTAAAGCACAGCCAGCTTACCGTTTAAACAGCCCAAATTTGCTAGACAAAAGCACACGAAAGTTGTGTCAAGCAACTACCTTCATTTATTTATAATCGTACATATATTAACGTTAATTCGATGCGAATTAAACGATGTTGAATGTAATTCAAACGAATTTTATATCATCACAAATTTTCATAAATTACACAGTACTATATAGTTTGAATTGTTTAATTTTAATCCGTCGTTCGTTACTGTGAAAATTCTTTTAAAATAGATTTTCAATGAGGAGATATTTACACCGAAGGAAGCACCGAAAGATAAAATGAAACGTTTTAAGTAATACATTGCTAACATTTTTTAACATTGAAACTTTCAACATTCAATCAACATGTAGATTAAATATTTGTACTATTACTTCAAAATAAAATCAAATTATATAAATAAAAACATACAACATATTCGATTTATACGGACGTTGTAATGAAAATAATATTTTACTGGGATAAAGTGAAGTTTAAACAATGAACCCTTTCAGAACGTATATCAACACATTGAGAACAAAGGAAATGTGTATTTAATTCTTAAAATTGCAAACACACAATGTATTTATTTACGTAATAGATGGATAATACACATTTTCCTTTTTTTCCTCAGTATTTAACGGTTTGATATTCAGAAAAATATTTGTTGTCTTAAAAAATCGTATTTCACAATGGGTTTATATAAAAATTCGGTAAAAATATAATAAAAATATAAAGATTCGGTAAGGTTAATTAGTTGAGCTCCATTTAGGCTCTGAGATATTAAATAACAATTAAGAACGGTATACAGAATGCTCTACGTAACATGTTTCACGATTTATCAAGCACTTGCGATAATCTGACACAAAAATATTTTAAACAAAAGTTGATCAGTTTTCATTTAGCCATTTCAATTGGCTATTCATTGCCATAAAAAAGATGTCGAAGAATTTTTTCGTTGATTGTCAAGGCCAGCTTCAATTTTGAAGATGGCACTATTTATTTTGGACTTAATAGTATTATGGTTCGTATGAAAACGAATTTGTACGACCTGGTATACCATGACCTTTGGATGACTTTGGAAGCAAAGGAATCAAATATATATATATTTGATTCCTCTGCTTATATATATATTTATTTATTTATTATATATAAATATTATTACGTGAATTCCGTAATTTTGTTATAACTTTTTAATAAAACTCTATGTGACGTATGTTTACGTCATTACGTTACGACGAATGTTTATTTTTTTCTTAGTTAGTGCCATAGAATATACTCACAAAATTTGATCCATAAACCCTGGGACACCCCGTATGTTGATACATAAACATTTACAATAATAATTCCACAACTGAACGATAACAATTATCGGTGGGAATGAAGTATAACGGTGTGCTTATTGCGATTTCTCAGCAATTACAGACAAAAGCAAGAAAATAAATAAAACCGGGAAGGGGGAGGAAAATAATGGCGTAACTCGTATTAAACGTCGACTAATTAACTAATGAATAACAGCTCACTTTTGATTTCGACCCACGAAGACACACATAGCCCGTTCTGTACGAGCACAATGCACACACAGCGCTATTCAACAAATTCCTATTATACGGCGTTACCAGGTCAGTCGTGCGGCAACGGGATACCAACAATAAGCACCTCGCTGATGGTAGAACATGTAACAGTACAGTCACACTTGTTTCGTCAGGGGACCCAACGCTTGTTTACCCGTATTTGTAGCTAATCTAATACACGGTCTTATCGCGTTGTTTAAATTTGCATTAATCCCTTTCGTTCTTGTTCTTGCACGAAGGGGAGAGTACAACATGAATTAAAATCTTCTCATCACCCCTTCATTCCTCTCTGTATCTCTCTCACTCTATCCCTTCCTCTCTCTCTCGCTCACTGTCTCACTTTCCTCTTCCTTTCTCTCTCCCTCGGCCAGTTTTCTTTTCATTTTCGTTTGTTTTCGTTCTCCTTCACTGGGAATCGCAATTACGCATGCGTCCGCCACGAAATACGTATTTATAGACAGCACACGTTGATTCCTTTGTGCAGCCTGTTCCGTGGCATCGCTGAATCACCAATAATCACTGCGTCATTACAAAATTCCTCTGATTAATAATTAACGTTAATTTCGGTCCGCGAAAATTAAATTCCTCCAAATAATATCCTTCCACGTTCCCATAATAATTTCCATCGAACTGAGCTTCGTGACGCTTGGTATCCGGACATTTTCAAAATCGGTGTATTTGTAAAATAATGGATTTCCAAACGTTCGTCGGCTATAATTGTTTCACGGGGAGATTGGGTAACAGCGCAAACCGAATCCTTTTTTCCGAGGGAAGTGACGAAACTTCAAACTCCGGTACTTTACTCGAAATATTTTTAGATTGACGTGTGATATTAATCGATATTTAAATTATGAAATAAAGTGGGAACTCGCAGCTCCAGTAGATTATGTGCTTCAATAGCAAGGTACAAGTACAATGGAAGCCAATTTACACGTTTGTTGATGCAAGCAACTACATAGACATTTTACTACATTCTTTAACACTTTGACTGCCATGTCACCCGTATATGGGTGACAGAATTATTTGTTTATGTTTAAAAATAAATTTGTACGCTAATATATACACATTGCACTCAATTTAGTTTATATCTAGAGACTACAAGAAGGTTGAAGGGTAACTATGCGCCAAACATTTTAAATTTTCAATTGTTGCTCCATTAAATAAATAATTTTGATTTTCTAGAATTTTTGAGGCTGTTGGTTGGGCAGTTAAAGTGTTAATGGTATCTTTTGTAACAGCGTTGCACCTTGAAAATATTTCTATTCCCATAAATATTATTAATGTATTACACAAGGAATTTTATTTCGATTCTTCATTGTTATAATACAGTAGATCCGAGAAATGGACCGTTTATTTTGAAAGTGGTGTAAGTCCTTTTTTAACAAAATGAAATATGACGTAATTTATGCTTAATTTAGTGTAAACTTTTTGTTTATAACTAGTTAGTATTTAATATCTTAAATTTATTTATATTTAATCTGTAATAGCTTCGTAAAAATTTATCGTACAACAAAAAGAATGCAATTTCGTCTTTAAACTCAAAGTTTCTGTTTTCATAATTCGTCAGTCGTTCTATTCCGCGAACTTTTTCATAATCTAGCGTTTGAGAAGCTAGAGGTGTATATTTTCTGAAAAATGCTAGATATTCGTGTGAAAATTTGGAAAAGTCTCTATCTTAAGTGTACCCATCATAAATTTAAATCATTAGAACTTTCTCTTTACAACGGAACTTTAGAAATTGCTGTACGATTATTTTTAGTTACTTTATCGAGTCCTGAGCGATAGGTATACTGCCAACTATACAATAGTGTACGCCACGAGGCTTTATACGACCAAAAAATATCCTTCTCATTTTGGCTTTATAAAGCAGTTCTATAAAGATAAGAAAAATCGTATGTTGATTTTTAAGTATTCGTTGTAAATGGAAGGCTTTAGTTTTCCAATTTATACTAGTTTTATTTAAAGGGAAAATTTTCAGAGGCTTTTACAGGCGTTTGCATGTTTTATTTATAAAGAAAAATATTTTATTGTTAGAACACTGTGAATAATGTTTTGCGAAAGTAAACGCTTCAACATGAGTCGAGATTTATATGTACTCTCTTTCTTTTTACGATTTTGCCAAAGTTAATTTCACTATGAAGGCTTCCACGTGATATAAAATTTGTTTCGATGGTATCAAGAATCATACCAAATAGTGACATTATTATTTGAGCATTTAGATAGTTAAAATATTAGCTATGATAATGATATAAAATGTACACTTTTTCTTGCAGTTATTTTCTGTACACAGTACATAATAATTAAATAACACTCTCAGGGGTTTGACAAACTATATAAGTTATAAATGCGAGAAAATTGTGAAATCATTTCTCAATCTAATTTACTGCTAAAATTTTCTGGCGTATTACATTATCTTTCGTATTTCAAAACAATTCCAAATTATTTCATTAAATTTGCTTTTTTACTTTCAATGTAAATAGTTCTACGATTGACAGTTTTTAACACTACAAGAGAATTCATTTGGCAGCGTAGACATAGTTCGTTTTTGTTTAGTTTTCAGCCATATTGGCCCAACCCCTCGAAGGCACCGTCGCACGGTTCAATTAGCCATGCTTTTAACAATTCCTGGAGTGTATTTTCGTGAAAGTCTATGGTATCGTTGACAATGGACGGTCTAGTAACGTTTGAATGGTCACTAGTGTACACCCATGCACTTGATACTCTCGATGACAATATATAGGTAGCTGTTTATCTGTAATTAGCCTAATGGCCGTAGTCGCATCGTTTCGAAAGGATAATAGTGATAGTTCTCGAACCAAGCGGCACCCCACTCAGCCAGCCATCTACGCGATTCCATTGCATAGATGAGAACATCGATAGACCATACGATGAGCAAACTGGCAGCGATCCTCGAAATTCCAGTCGACGATGATTCATTCCCATAGAGCTTTGATTCTTGCCAGGCTTTGTCGGTGTTTATCACGAGCAAGCACCTCAATAATCATTCACTGTTCATTGTGAAATCGTGCGAGTGCCATGGATCCAAAAA
>CM052093.1:7861009-7919557 GCA_028453745.1 Agapostemon virescens | reverse complement strand
TTTTCCAGACTTTGGTAATATTTGTTACGAGTAAGAACCTCAATGATCATTCTCTGCCAAGTAGTAATTCATTGTATAATAGTAACAGTGCCATGAATCGAAGAAGTTGGAAAACTATTTGGTAAGTTACGTTTAAGACGTAGTCGCTAAAACTTTTTGAGAGACGTCCGTATGTAACACATTCCTGAAGAAACGAATTAGAAGCAATTTTAGAAAGTATTAGGAGTATGCGAAAGTTTTAATCTACTTTAATCGTTCGCATATATTGGCTAAACTACGAATCTTTCACTATTGATGTATACCCATAGAACTTTGATTTTTCCAGACTTTATTAATATTTATTACGCGTAACTACCTCAATAATCATTCTCTGCCAAGCAACCATTCACTGTTCATCGTGAAAGTATTTAAATATGACCAATTTATATGCCATATATTTTGAGTTAAATTCTAAACCTAGCGATAATTTATGTTATGTGACATTAAACGAAATACACCTTTCAGATATTGTGTTGTCAAAAAACGTTTGTGTGCAGAGAAATTCTTAATCCTCCGAGCGTGGTGCCGGAGTCTATTTTGACTCAGACTATCAAAATCGTCACTTAAGTACACAGATTCCAGCTATTAAATAGAATTAATAGTTATCAAATGGGGATTAATAAAAAGTTTAATATATCTACAGAAATTTCCACTAAAAATATATTTTTTAAACTTTATAAATAAACGTATGAATAGTTCTAAATGCCATCAAGCATAAAATAATGAAAATGTTCTATTATCCTTACATTTAATCAATGGTTTGGAGTCTTTAATTCCGAATAACACCGTTTCTGAAAACGGTGACCCAGAAAAATGAAACTATCATGGCATAATATTCTAGTGAAAATTCTAACAAACATAGAAAAAGTTGAGTTTCTCCGTTCAAAAGGAGGTTTGTTTGTATTTAATCTCTTCGATAAACTCCCTCCGAACAGACTTCACTGGTACACTTACTTTATATGCTCCTATCCCTTATAAAATATGCAAATACTTCAATAACCGAATGAAGTTTAAGCGTCCACAGTTTCTTGAATAGTGCGTTGCATTTTCTGATATTAAATTTTTTTTTGTTATACCCCGTGTACACAACGCATGCCAGGGAACACACGAGCCCGCATAAATGACGACACCTCTCATTTAAAGGGTATTGATTAATGCTTTTTAATTAGCTGCAGACGAAAATTTCTAATTATCTGAAAAATATTAGGTAATTAAATGCATTCCGTCAAATTTTAATTATCAACTTCAAATAAATATGGATTTTTAATAAATATTTTCCATTATTCGTAATACATTCGCTTAAAAAAAAAGTGGACGGCATGCCTCTACAAAATAATTCATTTCTGACGACAAGCAGCTTCATTGGTTAAAAAAGAAGCGATATTTTAATGAAAACCGTATTAAATACAATCGAACTTTTTCACATTATCATCCAACAGCATTAGGATACGATACTCGTATTTTTTGCATTTATGACATATTCAAATTTTTAAAATACGAGAAATCGTTTATATTAATAAACATCACTGATGTCTCTAACTTACTTTCATTAAAAAGTATTACACAGTCTTTGAAATAAATATTTTCGTTCTGGATATTCCAAAATGGTTTATGATTATGGCAAGTTGCATATTTATAATTTAACGATAAATGCGTGCGATCCCACATTTATTTCCCTCGTCGAATTTGTATTTATTTCATATAAATATTGGTCTTCCAGTTGGTTGAACATTTCCAACATCTTTTTTTTTTAATAATCTACAGTATAAATTTCTCGTATTCAGGAACAGTGTATAGCATTTAATATATGTCCTACATCAAGCCGAGGCATATAAATTTTCTACAGATTCATAAATGAAACATAAAGTGTACTACCAGCACACAGACATAAGGGACTTTCACATGTTCTTATGATCCAAACACATTGTCATATTAAGTAAAATACCATTTTGTTATAATTTGGAAAACTCAACTATTATGAAACGTAATAATATCTTATTGTCAATAATACATTTCTTCACTTTTGATCTGTGCGGCATCCAATAATATTTTTTTATTCTTAATACAGCACTGAAAATATAATTTTGTAAGATTTTGCATTAATGTTTCCTTAATTTGATTCATGACATTTTTATGTTACGCACATTATGCATTGAGATTACGATTTTACAAGTTTTTAGAACATTGGTATACAAATGAATTAAAATAACATTTTTATTAACATCATTTATTCAATGAATGGCCTCCTTTTCTGGGAAAGAACTAATATATTCACATTTTCTTGTAAATTATATTTTTCTACTAGAACGTATAATTTGATTATAAAAAAAATTAATAAAACATTAAAATTGTTTTATTTTAATTGTATATAGTGTACAAGAGAACATCAACACTTTATATCATTTGCCTTACAAGTTAAAATGTTCTTTACAAACGTTGTTTTACAGTTATATCAAAGTTATATATTTTAATTATTTCATAAAAATTCTGTGAATACTAATACATTTTATTTCCTAACTACTAAATATATAAAATTTATAAATACGTATTACAATATATTGTGTGAATAAAATTAAGAAAATTAATAAATAATAATATGATCGAGATTCATTTGTTTTTCTTTAAATGACACGTATAATTTAAAAAAAAAGATTTTATTCAGGAGTTCTCGAGAATTACATTCTTCAATTGTAATCAATATTTAAGTATTGACATAGATATAGCAGTATAAATGATATAAATTGTCTTTTCTCCTCTGTAATATTTTTAGCAATGATAATGTTACAATAACATTAACTACAAAGAAAATAGTATGGCAAAGTGTTAAGAAACGAAAAATGTTGAGGGACAAAAAACAAAAATTTTCTACTAATTCCAATGAAATTCGGAAAAAGAATAGTATTAACCCTTTGCACTCGAGTAGCGACTCTGAGGGGCCAGTAACAATTGCCACGTCACTGTTTAACGCTTTGACTGCCATATCACCCATATATGGGTGACGGAACTATTTGTACTGTTCTTAAATAAATTTTTACATTAATATATTCATTTGTAACAACGTTGATGATTATACAGAAAATGCAAGAAGATAGGGGGACCACTTTGCGACATATATTTTATTTTTTCAATTTTTATTTCAGTCAATATCTTATTTCGATTTTATAGAAATTTCGTGACTGGCTAGTTTGGCAGTCAAAGTGTTAAAACAATTTTTACGTCGCTAATACTTGTATCTAAGATATTCGTAAAAATGTAATTGTTGCAAGGACGAGTAATAATGAAAACACCCACATACATAAGATCAAATATATCATGTGGAATGAAAATATCCTAGGTCAGAAGAAATGCCTAGGTTTTTGAGTGAAAGCAGCCTCGAGTGTAAAGGGTTAACATTTTTAGTATAGAAATAGTATAGTGTACCTGTAAACCTATACAAAAAGTTATAAATGAATGAAATTTTCCACAATTTTGAAAACTAATTGATTACAATTGATTTTTAATAATTCACTAAATAATACAACTGCTTTCGTACAAAATGACAAACGAGCAGTATAGTATTTCATAGTTGGATTCTTTTCTGTAATATCGATGCAGCGTTTGTTCCATCTTTTTCTTAGGCAATTTACTTGGAGAACATTTGTAATGGTGACCTGAAACAGTGAGAACTCGGGTTCGCGTGGTCCGTTGCGTGAAATCAATACCGTGCAGGCACACGCAAGTGTTCTTCTCTTCCGTTTTTCCTTTTTCCTCGGGTCGAATCCGCGATTTTCAACCGAACTGGCTCACGGTTGCCGGTTCCAGATCGGATCCGCGAATATAATTAAATTAATAGTCTCTCGGATCGTTATCGTCAGTAGGATCCATCGACGAGGATCACAATAAACGGGGGAAGAAGGTTTTGTGTTCTTCCTTTCAACCTACCACTGAGTAACTACATCCTACGAATGAATCTACGTAATTGAATTTATTCCCGACATCGTCTCGGAATTATCGAAGATTTATTTCAGCTCTCGATTCCTTGCTTCACTGCGCTGAGCATAACAAACTGACATTACTGTATGATTATTGGCAAGTATAATACTTTATTCATCGATTTCGTTATTGTCATTTAATTAACCAGTTAAGTGTGGCGATCTCTTTTCAAAGCCCGCATCTATGTGTGTCGCGAAAATCAAGAGTTCTAGCCAGAGCGTACAGAAATGCATGAATCTATGTCAAATTATTTATAATTTTCATTTGTTTGTTTCATTTCGTCTTGACCTCTAAACATTTTGAACATATTAAAATTTACGAATATAATTCAGTTTTCTCCAGAATTACAATTTAAATATTCAATTGTAACAAAATTTTACGCATGACGGATATAATCGTCATGACACACAATTCTGTCACATCTCCATGACGGATATAGTCGTCAAACACACTTAACTGGTTAATAACATCGTCGCTTGGAAGCAACGTATTTTGTACAATTTATGTTACTGAAGTCGACTGCTCGACCACCCCATTAGGCCAGATCACAAATTTATCGAAGGGATGCACCGACGACCAAGCGACTTTAGTCTCACTTCTTCTAGATATTTTAACCCTTCAAACTCTTCTAACCATTTCAACCCTTTTAGTGTCAGACGAAAGTGTCGTACCTATGCGAAGAATACCGTGCCAATTTAACGAATTTCCTAAGGTTTGGAACCTTACGGCACTTACCCCAGAATCTTCACAGAGCGCATTTTATTTTCTAACAAGTTAAATCCAAAAACAATTTTTTTAATGCTTTTGTAATGAAATTAGACCGTTTACAACGTTTTATAAATTTATTTTGAGATAGAGTTCGTTCACAATGGGAATATTAAGGCGCCATCTTATATTCTAACGAGTTAAACCCAAAAACAATTTTTTACGAGTGATACAGATAACATTCATTTGCATACGAGGAAATAAATCGTGTACAGTAGGCAAATTTTTGACCAGAATAAATTTCTTGATTTTGAAGTTAAAACAGTTTAGAGTGCAAATTGTTGATATTACACCCAGTGTAAATTCATTTGATCGTCACACTTAAACATCGGCGGACATTTTAATTAATCGTATCCAAAATGACGAATATGAAAAAGGCTCAACTCTACCGACCTTTCCATGCACGTACAACTGTCGTCACGATATTCTTGGTGTTCCTAATAAATGAATAAAACGGTTGTTTCAAAAGTAGAGCGTTGGCATAAAATGATAAACTTTCAAGTTAAAAGAAATTATGAAAAATATTATTTTCTTTTTAAAAGGGAACCATTGCTTATTCGTTTATTAGCATCATATTATATTCTTAAATTACAAAGAAAGTTACCAATGTGATTTGTTCTTTACATCTTTAAATTATTTATTTCGTACCAATGCGCTTTTATTTAAATTCGTTTTCGTTAAATGTGTATGTATGTATTTTTGGTTAGGTTAATTGCACTAATATTGTCTGAATAAATGTTATGATATATAATAGAGTTATTATTGCATAATCATGAATATTCATGTAACGAATATACATAAGAAAAATTAATCTAATAATACCATCTTTCTCATTCAACATTCTTGATTTATAAAACGTTGACCAAAATGGTTATTTAATTATTTATAGCAAAATAATTGATTAAAATTTTGAAACCTTAAAAATATCTTTTACGTAATCACGAGGGAGATGAAATATTAATCAGTAACTGAAGTTTAAACATTTCAAATATCAATACACTGAACATACTTGGTACTACTCCACCCATGAAATTTTCTTCGATATTACCTGTACTTCATTGATATTTTAGGAGCAATTAGAAGAGTTGAAAAGTGAAATTATTTTTATAATATCGCCCATATTACAACACAAATAATAATTCTATACAATAACTATAATTAATTCAACTGTATAAACCTTTAACTACCATTCAGAACTTTCAATTTCTTAAATTCTTGTACCATAGTAGCTTTACATTTGAGAAATATTCGAAAATTTGTATGCATCGTTGCAATTCTGTTAATTTCACAGTAATCGTCAGTATATAAACATATAATTATCAATTCTGATAATTATAAAGTATGCTGGAAGCGATAACAAAGACATCGAATGTATAGAAAATATAATAAATGAGAATATGACAATTTCAGTATCAGGTGACACAAATTTCTGATAGGTTCTTGATGTCTGCTAATTGAATGATGATTTGACAGTACAGCGTATAATCGGAATACGCTCTCGACATTGATATTGATTTCACCAATAACAGTTGTTTTCTATGAAATCAAAATCGGTTTTCGTTTCATAAATCCGGTAACTATCTTTGACATATTCCAATAAGCTTTTATTTCTGTCGATTACATTGCGAAATAACATTCTACATATTATGTCTGGAAACAGTCGGATTAAATTTTTATTCCCGCGCATCGTAGTATTTAATGTAATTTGATGAAATGCGGAAGCGAAGGTTCTTTTTTTTTATAGATACGAGAATCCAATTTTAATAACTTTGAATAAATTTGAATACTCATCGATAAATTGTGAACTTCATGCATTTATAAATTATGATGCCGACTAAAACCTATTAAAATTACTTCTTTTAATAAACTACCGCGAAGACTTAATTATTTCTTTGCCGATTCTTAGCTATATAGTACAGTAACATTTGAAGTTTCACAAGTTTCATAATTTCGTGCGCCTCTAGCGTTAGCCCGAGCGTTGCTCAAGGCTGTCAACGCGATTATGAGAAAATATGAACGCGATTTTTCTATTTCGTTTAGTGCTGACCTGCTTTTATCCCGTTTCCTTCTGATCTTACGTGAAACTTTTATTTTCATTATCTGCGCATAGCGGATAATTGTGGCTGCTACGACCGTGGAACTATCCAGGACATTAAAATACAATTACGTTACAATTATAAATCTCCTGCAATTCATTAAACATCGCTACAGGAGTATTTAATTTTATATTTATTTTTCGCTATGCATTTCTTTAAATCGTGAAATCTTTATCATACTTACTTCTCGTAGCTTTTTAAAACTGTTATTAATACTAAACCTACTATACACGGTAAAATGACCGTTTCCAGGTTCTTTATTTTACAATTATTAAAATTATATTCCATTCAAAATAGTCATATACGTTTGTTCAGTGAATTTAATTGTATCTATTGGAAATTGGCCAATCAAATAAAACTCTATGAAATACATTTTTAATATAATTATAAATTTTTCTTCGCTTTGTACTCTTTTAGAAAGTGGAATCATTATCAGACTTACTTCTCGTAGCTTTTTTTAAAATATTAGTAAAAATAATACTACTACGTGCGGTCAGTTGACTGTTTCCAGATTCTTCATCTTGCAATATTAAAATTGTATTCCGTTCAAAATAATTATATACGTTTAATTAGAGAATTTAATTGTTTAACTGTATTTATCTGAAATTGGGCAATTACACGAAACACTTTGAAATACTTTTTTAATATAATTGTGACTGTTTCGAACGATTGTTCCGTCCGAAATGCCACTGGTACAAGGTAATAATGCTGTATTTCATGACAGTAGACTGAAGTTGCTGTAGTTCATTCGCAAAATTACATCTACTGTTCTAAAAGTTTAAAGTTCTGAAAGTTTAAGTTCATATGTACTAAATCAATGTTCAAAGTTCTCGCGATATGCATAAATACAAAGTTTAAAATGTCCTCGGGATGTTTGAAGTACAAATTTTAGGATGATCTCGCGACGTTTTTGCGATTTGTAAAAGTCTAAGGTTCAGAATAATCTATCGATGCGCACTCGTCCGAGATTCAAAGTGATTTAGATATGTACAAGTTTGAAGTTAAAAGTGCCCTAGATGTGTACAAGTTCGAATTTCAAAATGCTCTAGATGTGTACAAGTTCGAATTTCAAAATGCTCTAGATGTGTACAAGTTTGAAGTTCAAAATGATCTAGCAGTGTATAAATTTGAAGTTGAAAACGATATAGATGTTTACAAGTTCGAATTTCAAAATTCTTTAGATGTGTACAAGATCGAAGTTCAAAATGATGTAGATGTGTACAAGTTTGAAGTTCAAAATGATGTATGTGTAAAGTGCGAAGTTCAAAATGCTCTGTCTGTCCAAGTCCAAAAATCTGAAGAATTTCCCATCCTCTGTCTCTACCAAAGTTCGGAAAATGATTTTTTTGGTAGAAATAAGCGGAGGACGAATCGCCACAAATGTCCCTTGTTCAAGGATCTTAATACAAGCAAAACAGAAGATTCCAAACTCTTTCTAATTTTTTAGTTATTCATAAAACTTTTACAACTTTCGTATTATGAAGGGTTCGAGTTTCAGGCATGACAAACGAAGCTAGATGGAAAGTGAACAGAGACAGACAGTCGAAGTGTTCGAAAAATATGAAACACTTCTTCGGTTTTTTGTCATTGAAACTTTCAAGATAGTATTAATCTCGTTTTTCTGATTAAAGTGATGTCGCCTTTCCGCTGCGGGTCATTGAATGGAGTACGGCTGGTCTTTTTCCCATTTCGAAACAAAATACATAACTTTCAGCCGTACCCAAGTCCATAACTAATTCTTAGGGTCAAGCATACCCTTAAATATGTGAAAAATAATATTGTACCATTGATCGCACCACGGATCCAGACACGATGTCTAAACAACACTAGACGGTAACTTTGTTTCGACGAACGGCTAAGGAACATCTTTTAACATGACAGAAAAGTCCAGAGTGAAGGATCAAAGGGTGAACCCCAACCATGCATCTTCAGACTCGAGAGCTAAAAATGCTTCGTAGGAAGAATTCAAGGAAAAAATTTAAAAAGATAATTTTCGTATATTTATCAGATAAGTCCAACGTATTCGTGGAATGGAATTGTGGATTCATTATTAAGGGTATCTAACAGGCCCTACCTTGGAGACTAGGCTGTCTGAGGACAGTTGAAGATGATACATACAGAAATCGTTGACGTAATGAAAATACTTAATTTTCAACTGTACCCAAGTCCGTAACTAATACTCAGAGTGAAGCATGTCCAAAAATATTTAAAAAATGACAGTGTACTACTTGATCGCGGCACAGACCAGGCACGATGTCTAGGCAATTCTGGACAATATCTCTCTGTAGCTGTTACTGTCTGGGATGTTGCTCCTACTTTGCTTCGTTGCTCCTCTTTCGCTGGTGTGCAGATACCTCAGCCAACGCTCGCCCACTTCGTCGTCATCTGTCATCCTCATCTCCGCCGCCATGCAGCGGTCGGTGTTACCCTATCTCGGACAAGATACCAAATGTACGATCCCAGGAAAAAGAGGAACACGTCAGTAGCGGGACTCGAACCCGTGCCATTCCTGGTCGTGGACGATCGACTACGTCACAGACCCTTGGAGCCCTCCGACTTTTCCTAATCTCCATACGTATATTTTCTGGGGGATCCTGATCCCACATAAATACTAATGTAATCTTTATTTCGAGAGGAAGGACTCACGGCATGTCCACTCTCGGCGAGCCTGTCAAACGACTCTGCTCCGTTCTTGTTACGATGTCGTTACCGAAACGACGCTGCAACTATACCCAATTCACGTAATGTATCGATATTGAAACGTATATCGATTGTCTCGACCAATATTCGTGATATTATTTTGGTTGGAAAATAAGAAAGGGGGAACGTTTCGTCCTGGATACACTAGAGGACTCGTCAGTAAGGCTATCTAGCGTACCCTGCCTTAGACGCTTTGACTTTGACTTTTAAACTGTTTATGTATTAGGCTTTAACACGTTTAACGTTTCTTACAATGACTATGAAAATAAACGAAAAGTCTTTTTCACGGGAACATATTCAGATACGAAAATCCGATTTTGATGAAACTTATGGGAGCTTATAGTCCTTTGAAAAATATTTGACACGTGCTTTTTTTAAAAACAGCCCTCAAAGTTGGAGTATTTTTGAGATATCTCTGAAACCAGAGGTCGAAAAAATTTGAATTTGTTTTTAAATTGTGTGCTTTTCAATGGAAAATGTAGTCGCGCAAGAAAATTTTAATGAAAATCTTTTGTTTAAACAATAAAGCTATAAGCTCCCATAACTTTCATCAAAATCGGATTTTCGCATCTGAATATCCCTTGTAAGGTATACAGGCACATTAGAGGTACAAAGTTTTTGCTTTTGACAGATGAGTGGTGAAAGCCTACCCCTCGTGAATCTTGGTTGTATTATTACCTTGATATGTTATTCACAGCCGCATATTTGGTTTTTGATTCATGCTCCCGGAAACGCCTTTAACAAAATTGGAACTCGCATTGCCTTAATGCCTTAATCGCTGGGATACTGGCAGGCGGTTAAGGACCGTATATACAGGGTGTTTGCCAAATCGCGGTACAACTGGCAAGGGGATAATTTCTCATGTAAAATCTAGTCGAAAATAAGGAACATAGGTTTTTTCATACGGGGCTTCATTTTCGAGAAAATCGAGTTTGAAAATTCGTTAGGTACGCGTGTACTTGGACAGAGTCTTCTTTGTTCAGTCGGTCTATCCCGCAATTTTCAATACTGCTTGCATCTGTAAACAGTATCGTTTAGAATATGGTGCGACTTTAATTAATAATTAGTCGTAAATTTTAATAATTGATTTATTCTAACAATTTACAAATGTTGAAAATGCCTTCCTTGCTGTTGTAGATAAATTTTTGTTCGACGAATTAATTAATTAATGCACGCGTACGTAACAAAGATGCAAATTCGATTTTCTCAAAACTGAACCCCTGTATGAAAATAACTTTATTCTATATACTCGACTCGATTTCGTGCGAGGAATCATCCCCTTGTCGATTGTACCACGATTTCGCAAACACCCTGTATATGAATCGAAGGCGGATCAGGTACTGGAGGGAAAGTCTCGTTTTACTGTCCCTCTGTCGGTGAGCGCAGGAGGTACAACCGCCACAGTATATTATTGCTTATCGATGCTATTTTTGTAAAATTTAAATACGTAAAACATCGACCTTTATTTATTATATGATTTATTAAAGGCTGAAAGAGATAGCATCAGTGAATAAGTAGTATCCAGAGAAAAATTTAAGATTTCGTGAAGAGAAGTGAAGAAGGAAGTACAACATACGAAGAATGCATCGCAATTTTCGAAGATTGTTAAACACGTTAGAAATAGAAGATTCTTTTAACCCCTTGCCATATTTAATAAATTATTTAATTTTATTATAACGAGTGAGAAGTGGTGAAGATTTCAAACAAAGTCTAATAAATATAAATATTATACTTTCCTTGCAAGGGGAAGTGAAATCTTATTCTTTTTGTAACAGTATTTAAGCATTAATGTAAATGTAACGGTGTAAAAATATAAATTTTCCTTTCTATTCTGTAATATTATCAGCAATGAAGATGTTATGATAGCTTTAGTTACAGAAAAAATGGTATGGTAAGGGGTTAATTTTCTGAATGACATTGAATGATATCACAACGATGATGGTCACTAACAACCATAATAGGTGCAGCTGGTCTTAAACATGTAATAAAACAAATAAGGAGATATAATTATTTGTCTTTCTATTCTTAAACCTCACGTTGATGAGCCCGGTTACAAACTTTACAATGTTATATTAAAATTCTGTATTGCATGTTGTGATACGCCGAACGAATTAATTTTATCATACATCATTCAATGATAGTACCTTGCATTTTTATCTTAAATCAAAGTCACCAATTAACCCAATCAGATTTTCATAAACTCCTGCATGCATAAAGCGAGGAGCACCCGATTGTCGCATATATTTGAACTTGTCGTAACAGTTAAAACTATTCCATGCTAATGTTAACTATAATAATTATTCACATTCCAAGGGACACAGGTTGAAACACTGATCTAGACCAATTAAAATTCTGGAGAAGTCCGGAAAGAAGCACGTTTGAAGATTGATTAAACATGTACCTTTAGCAGTCTGAATACTTCTTGTACAACCGACACTATTAAAACACTTTCTTTCGTAGAAACATTTTGTTCTTACGAGGAAAAATTCAATTCTGAAGATTTATTTGCCTTTGTTTCTTTCGTTAAATTATTCTGGCCCAGTGTTTCAAAGAAATACTTTAGCTGTCCATGTGAATATGAAACTGGGAGAATGAGGTAGAAGAAGAGAGTGGAAACACAGTAGTCTATCTGACACTGTCAAAAAAGTCTTCACTGTAAGTATCATAATTTTGTCCCCATCTCTAGGAGGGGGAATCTCTTTTGGAAACAGTCTAGCGGTAAACACGTTCGTCGACCGAGGTGGAAAAAAGTCGAGTACATAATACAAGCGAATCAAAAGATTCCAAAGTGTTTTTAATTTTTTAGTTTTTCATGAAACTTTTACAAGTTTCGTATTATAAGCGGTTCGAGTTTCAGGCGTGACAAACGAAGAGAAATGGAAAATAAACAGAGACAGGCGGTCGAAGTGTTCGGAAAATATAAAACGCTTCGCCTGTTTTTTGTCATTGAAATTGTCATTTCAAAATTCGCATTTCGAAGTTCGAACTTTACACATCTACATCATTTTGAACTTCGATCTTGTACACATCTAAAGAATTTTGAAATTCGAACTTGTACACATCTAGGGCACTTTTAACTTCAAACTTGTACACATCTAATTCACTTTGAATCTCGGACGAGTGCGCATCGATAGATTATTCTGAACCTTGGACTTTTACAAATCGCAAGAACGTCGCGAGATCATCCTAAAATTTGTACTTCAAACATCCCGAGGACATTTTAAACTTTGTATTTATGCATATCGCGAGAACTTTTAACATTGATTTAGTAGATATGAACTTAGACTTTCAGAACTTTAAACTTTTAGAACAGTAGATGTAATTTTGCGAATGAACTACAGCAACTTCAGTCTACTGTCATGAAATACAGCATTATTACCTTGAACCAGTGGCATTTCGGACGGAACAATCGTTCGAAACAGTCGCAATTATATTAAAAAAGTATTTCAAAGTGTTTCATGTCATTGCCCAATTTCAGATAGATACAGTTAAACAATTAAATTCTATAATTAAACGTATATAATTATTTTGAATGTAATACAATTTTAATATTGCAAGATGAAGAATCTGGAAGCGGTAAACTAACCGCACGTAGTAGTATTATTTTTACTAACATTTTAAAAAAAGCTACGAGAAGTAAGTGTGATAATGATTCCACTTTCTAAAGGTGTACAAAGCGAAGAAACAGTCATAATTATATTACAAATGTATTTCATTGAGTTTTATTTGATTGACCAATTTCCAATAGATACAATTAAATTCACTGAACAAACGTATACGACTATTTTGAGTGGAATATAATTTTAATAATTGTAAAATAAAGAACCTGGAAACGGTCATTTGACCGCACGTAGTAGGTTTAGTATTAATAACAGTTTTAAAAAGCTACGAGAAGTAAGTATGGTAATGATTCCACTTTCTAAAGGAGTAGAGAGCGAAGAAACGGTCACCATTATATTAAAAAAGTATTTCATAGTGTATTATTTGATAGCCCAATTACGTTAACCCGAGAACGTTACTGCTTTGCACCAGCAGCAATGCGGATGGAGCAAACGCTCGAAACACCAATGCTATGGTGTTTCTGAAAATGTGACGAAACCAACAATGATAAGTGTCGATGGCGCTGCAGCCAGAAGCATACAGAAGTAGAACATGACGACATTGCGTCAGACATTCGAGGGTGAATGTCGTTGTAACATGAACGAGTTTGACATTAGGGCTATCCAAAGCAAATACGTATGGAGATTTAGGTGAAGTCGCAGGGTTTTGTGGGTTTGCGTGGTATTCGATCATCTATGACCAGGAAGAACGCGGTTATATATGCCGCTGCAGCAGTTCCTCAGATCTTACATTCATACTATCAGAGTGTGCATTTAACGATGCTGAGATTATGCGATCGCTCGCGCAACAATACTTTATAACCCCTTTGTTTCTTGACTGTATTTTCAGGACGTTCGTACAGCAACCCTAATTTCTTCCTGAGACGCCCATTTAAGGTCACTCTTTCTCCTTAAATTGATATTAAAAATATACTCTTTGTCTTGTAAGTGTAGCAACCAACTGACTGCGATGCAGTGAAGTAAAATAAAGCAAATTCAGTGTACACGCGTCGTTTCACCTGAAATGTATTAAAAGTTCTGCCATACTGTGTATTATACTGCAAAAAGAATGCGATGTTAACGTAACGAATAAAAAGACTTAGCGTTAAAAACTTGGAGCGATAATATCTCAACAGTGAAAGGATATGACACGCGGCGTTGTTCCTGGCAGCGACGGAAATATTGAAAGTACATTTTTCTGGTAAACAAGATCCAGTATAAAAGTAGCCCATTTCGCTTTTTCGATTTACTTCTGCATAACAAACCCCTCTACCGCACACCATGATTCCATTCTCGACCTTTATTACGTGTGAATACCAAAACCGGATTTTATCCGGCGGGTGGATCAAACTTTGATACAAATTCTATCCTCCAGCCATGAACAACCGCGAGCCTTGTTTCAATAGATACGTTGAAAACCAGCTAGCGGCAACCAGCTAGCAGGTATTCTTGATAGCCCTGTATTCTTTCCGTGTGGCATAGCTCTGTGTGTGTATGTGTGTGTGTGTGTGTACGTTCATACGATCAAATACATTTTTAAAATCGATCCGACTCTGTCTGCTTTCGATCCGACGTGATGCGGTGTGCACGCCTGGTGTGTGCCACTGTATTTTTAAATGCGATCGAAAGAATGTCGTGGAATGAACAGTGACTCTCCCAGGTCCTCGATACCATAATTCACCTGCACTTTTGCCGAGTCGACGATACCAGCCGAGCCGAAAAACTGGCCTGGCACACCTGCGCTTGGCACCAGGGTGACAATACACAGGAGCCAAACGCGCGCTGCGCAGATACGTACCCGGAGAATTATTGTCCTCGTGGCAAACGCAGGTGTGTCGACCTATACCTCGTTTTGTTCACTGTTCCGCCAATACTGGCTGCATCCCAACCCAGCTATCACTAAGTTTGATCGATCTTAACCATTGAAAACCGAGGAGTCACGTGAACACGATGAATCCCTTAGTTGCTGTGTCCCGCCGAATCAATGTACACTCCTCGTCAAAAAGATAACGCAGCTGTGCTATCTTCAACTTCTCAATAACGCGCGTGAAGTTTTCCTTCAATCACGAATAATATCCAATAATTATCAGCTCGGTATATACAGTTCGTTGGAAATAAATTAGAACATTCAATCGTTGGGTGTACAACACTAAAAATCTGTTTTATCTTGAGAACAAAGCGGTAGCACATGTGTATTAACTAAATAAGAATGAACTCCTCTTACCTCCTTGCACTTTCAGGATCACCATCGACCTTGGTACAATGAATATATTAACGTGAAAATTCATTTTGAAACCTTACAAATAATTCCGTCACCCATATATGGGTGACATGACAGTCAAAGTGTTAATACTAGTACTACCCAACAATAAATCCAACGATATACATTGCTTCATTCTAAACTTCATTCAACTTTATTGTCACGTGTGGTTCATTCAAGAAGTACATCGGAAAATTACTAATGAAAACATTTTTGTAACTTCGGTAATTGAGAAAGAAATAAGTAGGAACCAGTTATTTCGACTAGTTTGGTAGTTCTAGTGTTACTAACGAGTACATCCACCTTTGTTCTTTATTACATCTAGTATGTAATTTGGCATTGATTTATACAAATTTTGTATATACTTTTATATCGAAAGCCATCTGTGCCATCCAGATTATATTCTTTATTCGTATGAAAATAGCACTCTCCTTCATCTTTTGTTTCTACGCACTCTTTCTTCTACAAAGAGTAGACGTTCTGCCTCGTGCTTCGTCGTTAACGCGGGTTTCTTTTTAAATTTTAATCTCGATATTCTTGCGAGATAATAGCACTCGTGGAATACTGGAAAAACTAGAATTAACACCAGACTTTCCCATTATTTGCTTCGTTCTTAACTGCGAGTTGGAAGCTGCACATAAAACTGCTCGTTTATCACGATCGGATAACGATGGCGGTTTACCGTATTTCTCTTTTTGCCATATTCTTCAACGCTTTTCAGAAAATTGTATATTACTTTACGGCTTCTTATTATTATTTTCGATATCTTTGCTTTCGCTAACTTTTTTAGCTCCATAATCCGTTTTATTTCAGATTCATTTAATCTTTTCCACGTCCTATGTACATACTTGTATAATACTGCACTGTGGTATCTTCGTACGTTGGTGCGATACGGAATAGTGAACAGTTTAAGACCATGCGAACCAGAGTGTGCTATCATTCCGATTTTGGTACAGAACAATTTTTTGTGCTGTATACAAAATCTTTAGATGTGGTGACTTATTTCCAAGAAATCGCATGTCTCGAATGCCTCATCTTTGGATATTATTCGTTATTGAAGAGAAACAATACATGCATTATTGAGAAATTCGAAATATCGAACATTAAAACTGGTTAGCGTGTATCACTTAAAAAAAAGGACAATATTTCATTTATTTGGATTTTGTGCAATTCTTATCACAATGCATGATTCATGATGAAGCAATGGAATCTATTTAATCGAATCTTATGAAGGTAATTTTGTAACTTCAATAATTCTGAAATAAAAGATCTGAGAAAGGTCATTCGATCTGCTGTGGTAGGTGTAGTGTCAAGATAGCTGCGTCATTCGCAATCCATCTCTTTTCAATAAATAAAATGTATTTAATTTACTTTAATATTAATTATTACTTTAATAGTAAATAAAATATTTGCAATATAATTGCAGCGTGGCTTGCTTATAGAATTTTTACTGAAGTCCTCTACATTCAATGATCAACTGGTTTGAATTGCACTATTATTGCATTGAACAGCTCTTGTATTCATAGAATAATTATGATAATAATTTCTAAATATACGTAATGGTTGCAACAGAATGACTAATAATGTCACATTCACTCTTTTGCAAATAACTTTCCTCTTTTTACCATTCAAGTTTTTCTACGCTGTTCTTTCTTCGAACTATTATAGAAACAATGAAACTGAAAGTCTAAAACTTATCACTAAATACTTCTAATAATGTACATGGAATACTCATTATGCAGTATTATACATATACATGACTCATCTGTAATGATCCACCTGCCACTTCTCGTGCTAATTTCGTATGTAGATATGCGAATGGTTTAATGCAAAAGTGGTGTAAGTCATTAATATCTATCCATATTATAAGGATTGAATTATCATTAATACTAAACTAATAGATCATTAAACTGACTAATGTGCGTTAGACTAATAACAATAACGCAGTTAAACATATTTAGATTTCGCAAAATCTTGACAATATTTTCTTGAATAAACAAATGTGTATAAACATAAAGAACCGGGATATTGTCATTTGACTGCGCGTGGTAGTTTTAATAGTAAATAAAATAATTGCAATGTAATTGTAGTGTGGCTTGCTTATAGAACTTTTATTTAAGTCCTTACTATTCAACGATTAACTGTTTCCAACTGCACTATTCTTGCATTAAACAGCTCTTGTATTCATGTAATAACGATGATAATAATTCAGAAGAGTATGTAATATATAAAAGTGTGTAATAGTTGGAACAGAACGACTATAACGTTCACCAAATATTTGAGGTTTCAGGAATCAGTCTAAATATTTGCAGTACAGAATTTAATTTTGAAAGAAATTTCTTTGGTAGATTTCATTATTGAAAAGTATGGTGCTGGAAATAGTAAAGTTTGCCTTATAAAATCCTACATTGTCCAAAACCAACCATACTACCTTTCAGTTATCTTTATTTAACGTTTACAATAACATTCAAAGAAATTTGTAGAATTATATAAAGGACAGCTAACTTTACGACAAATGTTTAAATTTGTAGTTTTTTCTGAAGAAAATTGAACATGACAATTCGACAAACACGGAAACTACTGTTGAATAGGTGTCAGACGACGCATCTGATCATAAACTACCGTTTCTACTTCTTACAAATGTTGGGCCCACGATCTTGCCGGTTTTCCAAAGTCGATTTTCTCGATAACATAAGTACAAATAAGAAATATTTTCGAGTCATTTTCTCGTTTAAAATCGCCACAATTTTTTCCCATGAACATAATTATGAGAGCTATATTTTTCTATTATATCATAGTGATTTGTGACTAGGAACAAAAGTTCCTCTAAGTTCCTTCTATAAACAAAGGGTTGATTGCAAATGAATCGTTCTCTTAAAGAATAACTTTAGAGGTTCGTTAAGTATTTTATTCTACATGTTCACAAAATATTCCTGTATTGAACACAACTGTAAATGTGGCGATTGTATCCAGTATTAGAATACCGTATAGACACGTAGAATAAAATAGTTAACGTACCTCTAAAGTTGTTCTTCAAGAGAACGGTTCATTTGCAATCAACCCTTTGTTTCTTACTTTCGTTCCTAGTCACAACTAATATGATATGATAGAAAAATGGGTACTCTCATAATTACGCTCATGGTCACTATGTGGCCATTTTTCTAACAAATCTCCACTGAAAATTGTGATACAATCTAAATATAATATAAGATTACGCGAATTTGTTTATGCTCAGTCTTCGCTTAATTCGCAAGCATAATACAATAATAGACAGATACAGCAGGAGTGAGAATACAAATCGAAGAACAGAGATACATATTCTTCATGGATATACTACAGCATTTTAATTAGATAAAACATAATTTCAGACAAATTGCTGATGTGTAAACTGATTTGATTCACAATTTTCTGTATCAACTCGAAATTGCAGATAATATAGTTATAATAAGCTTTATAATATATACTTATAATAAACTTTATAATATATTTATAATAAGCTTGATATTATATTTCTAAGAAATATATACCGTGAATGTGCCGTCAACGTTCGTCTGTTTACAATTAAAATTTGTCTGAATTAATTACAACAAATGAGGACAAACAATTTTGTGTATTCGCAAAATGGAATATTATCGTTTACACATATTTGATACATATACATAAACCTAGCATGCTACATACATAAATTGTCTTTCTCTGAATTGAGGAAACAAATAGCGGTAAAAACTAAAATGAAAATGACAAAAAAACCAATATCGCCATGACCGTTTTTCTTTCAGAAAATCATTGTTTGTTCATCGATGAACGGCAGTTTTTAATACTCCTTTGCGATCAGCTTGAAAACCAATAACTTTTTGTGCGGAGCTCGAAGATGAAATACACCATGGTCTCTGATTACACGGTGGATACACATTGTGTAACATTAAAGTCGACATTTTAACATTAAATCCACCAACCATTAAAATTGGCCAGCGAATACTGTCGAATAGAAATAAAAAAATTTCATTCACTTAAATTTTGTACAATTTTTATTACAATACATGATTGAGTAAAGAAATCTATTGAATCGATCCCTACGAAGGCAATATTACAACTTCTACAATTATAAAATAAAAAATCTGAATCGACTCATTTCACCGCCCGCAGTAGATTTAACGTTAATGGCTGTCCCTTTTTATAGTACTTCCCTTTCTACTAACGAAACAAAGTTGTGCAAAAATGACGTACAAATGTAAGTCTTGTTAAAACCATTGTACGGAAAGAGAATCATTACATCTTTTCTAAAAAGCATTGCAACCTTTTGTACTCCAACCAATTTTAATTCTACAATCAAGACATTTGCTGACCCAGAATAATTCTATTGTACATGGTAGATTTCCTTTCATATATCTAAAATTCATTATTACTACTCGTACGTGCACCTTTTCAATTTTACCAATTTCTTAAATGCAAACAGAGTGATATAAAAGTGGTTTTGTATAAAGGTATGGGAAATTTTAGTGTCGTCTCGGAGGAGCCATTGGAGTTCTAAGGGTTAATTAATCATTCTCAAGAATACGTCGTACCAACATTTAGATATACTATAAAACATACACAATTTTCCGTAGAATCAATTTAGGCACCCGGTATATTTTCGCCAAGGCATTCGTATTTTGCCACTATCGTAAACCGCCGAAACCACTCCCACATCCAACACTTTGCAACAAGGCGGAAGGAAAACTCAAGACTACTATCAACTCACCGTCAACCCTGATCGATGCGCTAATCTGTACCACATTTTGTTAAAATAGCATACATGTTTCTGCACGCACTGAGATTCCAAATTCAACCGTCACAGTGACAACTTCCATTGAACTCGCATTCGCTCATTTGTAACAGTAATTTTAAGAGTTAAAACTCGTACCTGAGTCTATTCCAGCAAGTTCTGTGTTTTATAAAACCACCAGCATCCCTCCTAAATATTCGATCATTATTAAGTTAATGCTGAAAGTGCGCGAATAAATTCAACTTGACAAAGTCACTATTAATAAATTATTCGCGCGCGCTGAACATTGTAGTCTACGAATCTCATAATATATCTGCAAAGGTTCACAGATTTTGGAAAAATTTGATTGCAATTTCGGGATACGGTAAAGCAGCCGTTATATGAGCAAAGATGCAACATGCTAAATGACATCGTTCTCATCGTCCAAACTTTGAACGTTTTCTGAGACTTTACAGTTTCCGGAAGGTGGCAGCATTAAGTAGAGAAATAAACACGAACTCCGTCTCGCTTCACGACCTCATCTCGCGCGAATGAACGAATCCCCGTGTTTCAGCCCCTAAAACTGTTAATGTCTGTCATTAGAGGAACAAAAGGGTAGCTTGTAACCGCTCAATGGGGTGCTAAGAGAACGTTAATTTATACCTTCAGTTGTTGAACGAGGATCCAGACACAACCAACGGCAATACCCGAATTACTGCATGCAAAAACTTTATTACTCGACTCTTCTGGCATCGAAGAATTTTGCTCTCGATCATTTCATAAACAAAATAGATTAACCCGCCCATCATCGGCTCTTACCCGTTGTCCTTCAGACATTGATTAAGGTTTAGAGCTAGATGGACACCCTTAGGGCCACTCGGGCGATTAACCTAATACCCCAATACGAAAAGTAGGTAGGGCAACAACCAAGGGCGACCGAGTCGAATAAATTGCACCGTCACCCTTTAACAGTCGCCAGGGCGTTTTTCAGCGGCAGAAATCAATTTCATTCTGTCCCTCCTTTTTAATATTCGTGACACCATATCTGTAACTTCCTACTTATGATTAACACTAGATTGCCCAAGGAAGTCATTTTGACTGCTTTTTAATTTCAATTAGAAAAAAATTATGTATATAATGATACAATTTCTTAGAACTTTGTGACTTTTTGTACAACATATAAATGGGTTTATTCATAATTGTAGTTACCTCCCCCCCCCCTTCATTTCTGGTATAATATATGTATTATACCTATATTGCTCAAAAGCAGTCGTTTTGACTGCTTGGGAAATTTAAACTAATCAAATGACTGTTATTATTGAATTGAGTAAATTTCTTATATGACATGATAACATACAAGTACATGTGCTTTTTCATTCCATAGGCTAGGTGGAAGTTATTTTGATGCTAGTATCACAGATTCGTCTCTTTCCACGTACCTCCTTGTCCTATCCCTCGTACTTTTTTTCGTGACGCTAAAGTAGTACTTGTTATTGATATCTTTATGCAGTGATACTTGTTCTAACAAGTTATTTATTTTATATCATTTGCGCCCTAAATTCATGAAAGAAATGTCGAATAGAAGTGAGCTATTGGAAAAGATAAATAAATTCAATAAATCAATAAATTCTGAACTATCATCTGAAAATGAAACGGTTCATATTCAAAGTAAAACAGCTGAAACTAAAGATAGCGAGGAAGAGTCGATCACCAATGATGAAAATGAAAGTGTCATCAATATGCCCAGGAAAAGGTGTAGGGTGCTAAGTAGTTCAGACTCTGGTGAAGAAACTGAAAACACCTTTCAGGAGACCGAAACAGCTGCCGATGGTACTGTGTGGTCAAAATTTGACGAAGGTGGTATTCCTGGAAGGTTACCATCAACTTGTATTTTCAAGGGCGTGGAAAGGCCAACAGGCTACGCAAAAAGGAACATTATGGCAGATAATCTTATCAGTGCATTCTCGTTGATAATAGATAACCATATTATCCCACATAATCCACAAAGATCAGCTGCAATATCATCAAATGCAACCCATTCTAACAAACGCAAAATTTATCTATTTATTTACATTATTTATAATGTAAGCATCTTGTAACGTTAAACTTACAATATGTAATATTATGTGATAATATAAATATAAAAATGCAAAAGCAGACAGGGAAGTATCGTGTGACTCGAACCATTTATTGTGTACAGGCAAAATTATTTTTTTCTTTTTTCAGGACATACCACTTTCATTAATGCTTTCCGTGTAATTCCCCGCAGACCATTTTTTAGCAATAATCTCGTTTAACGTCAAGATACGAGTAATTAATTAAGAAAATGATAAAACGTAACAGCACACTTGAAACAATTTTTTCGACAGAAATTCTCGTTCTTGTGCCTACTAAAAACATCCAGTCGGATTATCTGACTATCCGGTACACGCAACACGTTCATATTTAGCTCGGCTGAAATATGTCGGAGCGGCTCTGCAGTTGCGCGCATTACAAAACCGAAAACGGAATTGTTTGACAACGCGAAAAATATAACGCGGTCGAGTCTAACGGCTCACCGTAACGTACGATAACATTTTTTTTTTCAACTGCGCGCCAACAAAATCGGAAGCTATGCTATTTTCCTATTTCCGACTGTAGTCCTCTTTGCCCGGAAAACTCTAAATTTATTTATCTCTCAACTGAATGTTTAACAGCTTCAAATTTCTGCAAAATGGGTCGGCCAGTCTGTTTGCTAACACCTAGCGAATAAAACTACCGAGATTCTTTTCCGAAACCGCTTAATTATAACTGACGAGGACAGCGAACAACGTCGAACCGGTGATTTACGAGCTTTTTAAATTCGAAAACATATATTTTTGACATCGGCGAATCTAAATTCTAATTATCGCAGCTCATAATATTACCAGGTTGTTCGTGAACAAATTTTTGCTCGGGAAATGTTTGCGATTGCGATACTTACAGAAATACATATGAAAATTATTCGTTCTTTCACGATTCGTATTTTCACTAAAACAGAATCATAATTATTTATTAACACATATAACTAAATAATATATACATTCGTAGAGCTACGCTTCGGAAGCAGACGCTTTTAACGATTATACAATAATAATGCAACGGTGCAATAATCTGTTCAAACGACGCGACCGTCTGCTTTCTAATATTTTATTGTTTCCAAAGATTTCCTTTACTCAATTACACTAATTACTACTTCAAAACGACTATTTTACATTTCCATTGATCAACTGAAAGCAACACGAACTTTCAAGACAATCTATTACATTCAATCTTATCATTTGTAGACGACAGTATCTACCATTCACTTTTCGTGCTTCGTTCGCTTAATGTTAAGATAACAGCAGCTTTAAATTCTTTCACCCTTTCGCTAGTTTGTATTTCGCTCACTTATATACTTGTCATGAATGCATACAAATTTACAGTCCGCTTATCAGCGCTCGAGTACAGTCGCGAGGATTTATTTGCGTATGCGCAAAGAATTAGACGATTCTACTTGTTTGATAATTCTTCGGACCATCTAATTACTGGCAATCAACTCTGAGATACCGTTTCGCGAATGGTCGACGATTTCCCGTCGAGGTCCGACTCTGTGAAAGGGTTGAACAGCAGAATGGAGTTGTACTTTCAAAGAAAAGCGACCCGGAGATAACCGCGGCTCGGCGCGGCGCGACGCGGCCTCTTGAACGGTTGAAATTAATACACGACTCGGTATGTAATTGCACACAACTGCGGCGCTGTATCTTTCCCCATGATCAGCCGAGGGGAGATTACGGAATGGCTCGATATGCTAATGAGGCGATAACCTCGAAGTACGGAATCGTTGCGGACCACGGTGTTCTCCCTTCCATCGGGCATCGATACGTCGCAGAGCAAATAGCAATCCATTAATGTCCGAACAATGTGTACAATGTGCATAGATAATTCGCGAGGTGGGACACGCGAAAGCTGGGCATAGGAATCAGTAATGACATCAATCACTTGTTATAACCAATCAGCCGTGCGTTTCGTTATCCCAAACCGATCCCGGTTTGTTTCCGGGGAATCGCGTTTAATACGAGCAAACCGGTGCGAATGTCGCGCGCATCGTCGCTTGAACCTCACGAATTGCTTAACCCTTTCAGCCCTGAGTTGCCCGACGCTAAGCGTGCGCCATGGACTGCCCACTCCGTACGAAAAAGCCTACCGTGGGCCGCGTACCTTTTACGAAAGAGCGCAAGTTGAGTAGACTAAATTTTCATAGCAAGGTATATTGATCGTAACTGAAATAAATTATGTGGTGACCTCAAAAGCCTTAATAACCATTTATTTCGGTTACGGTTTTGCAATCGCAAATTACGAATGACTTAATGCCAAATCTACTCCTTTTTGACGGAATATATTGTTTAAAAAATAATCTTCCTTTATGAAGTAAAAGACTTTCGTCTATGCATAAATATTCATATGGATAGAATGATTTAGAAAATTAGTTTCTAAGTTCAGTAACCACCGGTCTTATTTTTATCAACGGATCGTGCGAGCTCATATTATTTTTATCATTAGAATGCAACATTTTTAGCAATGATTCTTATCTAACTCTGCTCATTAGTTTTGAAAACATGTCAGTTTTTATAACTTTATCGGTGGACCAATATTCTCTTATAGATGTTTTTTTCATTCTGGACATTAGCATAGTAATAGCAGTAAATAAATATATTTCCGAAGGTGAAGTATGTGTCCAGGTATTTACGCGTGAATGAACTTCATGTATTTTAGTTTGCGCTAGATTTTTATGGAAATTATTTGTTTTTTCGCAGATACCAGTAGTTAATTCTTTCGAGAAAAATACCATAAACGCACCCAAACGAGTGGATATTTTCGATAAGTGTACCCTTATCCCCGAATTTGATTCATCAAAATTATATAATTTTGGTACAAAATTTTACCTTAGACCATGAAAAGTTTTCTGCCGTGTCATTAGATGTCGAATTAACATTTTCATGTAGACCTTCATCCTCTTCAGAAGATGCGCTAAATATTCGAAGATGTCTTCTCCTTTGCTCATACAACGGAACTGACTCTTCGGTTTCCGAAGCTACGAAAGGAGGTTTGATTATGTTTGTTCTAACATCCAACCTATTGCGTTGATATTTACTGCTTGTGTCACTGATTATTTTTAATATCTTGGTCTTCTTATAGAGCTCCTCGGAATCCGAAGACGAATTTCACATCCCTTTTCTTTCAAATGTTTTAATTTCAACCGTTTCAATTTCATGTTCATAGTCCACGTCACTACCACTTTTACTAAAGTATTCAAGCTCATTCTTAGACATTTTAGGGGTAATTAAAAATGCAGTTTTAAAACGCAAAGAACAAATTTCCAGAAAGTAGCAACACTTAACCTCAAAAGTCCTTGGTAGCGATATGTTAACTAATGCACAATGAATGCATACACGAATTTAATGAACAATACTGATAAACGATTGTACAAAAGCACATTTAAATTCTTATTGTCTTTTTATATCTATATAGGCTTACAAGCACCAGTCACATATATCTGTTCATAGATTTCTTCTTCCCAGATTGAATGGTTCTGTGAGAACCCACATATGGGTTCATAGTCAAAATCGAATGGTTATGCGAAAACGCATATATGAGTTCATAGCCAAAATCGAATGGTTATTCGATAACGCATATATGGGTTCATAGCGCTTAAAGGGTTAACAGTGCTCGAAACCTTCAAGATCAACTCTTCACAGTCGATGTCGTCGAATTTCTGGCGACTAAGGGTACGCGGGTATTCAATTCATTACTGGCTTGGGTGAGCTTTGAAAAAGTCGGGCTGGATCGGGTGGGTATCCGTGACATGCGAATATTCGGGTAGACCGACTCATTCGTGACGATTCACAGCAGAACGAAGTCGGACGATTCGGCAGAATCGCTACATTACCGTCTATCATTCATAGTTAATCTGTTCGATCAATGTGAAGGCAATTTTACAACTTCAACAATTCTAAAATAAAAAATTTGAAGCGTCTCATTTGACGACCTACGGTAGATTTAACGTTAATGGCTGTCTCTTTTCATAGTACTTCCCATAATACGCTTTCTACTATCGAAACAAAGTTGTGCAAAAATGTCGTACGAATGTAAATCTTGTTAAAACCACTGTACGGAAAGATAGTCATTACATCTTTTATAAAAAGCATTTTAACCTTTTGCACTGCAAGCAATTTTAATTCTACAATCAAGACATTTGCTGACCTAGAATAATTCCATTGTACATGGTAGATTTGCTTTCATATATCTAAAGTTCATTATTATTACTCGTACGTGCAACTCTTCAATTTTGCCGATTTCTTAAATGCAAAGTGATTGGGCAGAATCGCTAGATTACAATCTATCATTCACAGTTAATCTGATCGATCAATGATAAATATCTCTTAACTATTAGGACTACAAATAAGTCTCCGTCGTTTGAAATCGGATAGCGTAACCAGTAAGTTATGGCAACTAATGTCAGATGTAAGGTTGCACATCTGTCAAAAACATCTGTTAAACATATATTATTTAAAAAATAGCAACAAATTTAAATAGACACATGTTATTTCTATAACATAATGCAAAATATTCGCTTTTAGTATTCCGTAAACCTGGTGTTAAGTTAACGCTCGAAGCGCACGAATAAATTTACTATGATAAAGTTAAGAACAACATACTATTCACACGTGCTGAAGAGGTTTCTAATCTTCCTCTTTCTCGATTCTTTCGTATCACATTAGATTATCTCGAACCTTTGCATCTTCGACAGCTCTAATTCGCATATTTACTGCTGTACGTGTAACTATTCTTTATGATTAAATACTTGTGTATTGTTATACATCAATGTAGAAGTTATTGCCTTGACAAATTGTCACGATTCCCGAAACCAGGTCACTTAATATTAATTTACTAATCACCAATATTAACATTAACTGCATATGTCAATGTTTACATTCTCTCAGACTCATACATAATATTCCAGTAATTAATACAACTGTAAATTTTAGAGGTTCGTTGACTATTTTATTCCACATGTCTACAGGGTATTTCAGTACTAAATACAACTGTAAATGTGGCGATTCTATTCAATACTGGAATACCCTGTAGACATGTGGAATAAAATAGTTAACGAATCTCTAAAGTTGTTCTTCAAGAGAACGGTTCATTTGCAATCAACCCTTTGTTTATTACTCTCGTTCCTAGTCAAAAATACTATGATATAATAGAAAAATGTGAAAAACATTTTTCTAACAAATCTCCCCTGATTGTTTTGTTATACTCTAAATATAAGATCACGCAAATTTGTTTATGCCCAACCATAATTTCGCAAGGAAAATTCGCCCTATCATCATATTGGCGCCTTCGAACAGAATACTTTCTCCCCCTGACACTTTTTCTATCATACAAACTAAGCGATATATTTAAGGTGGTCAAGTTAGATGAAATACCCTGCATATGAATTGAAAGCGGATCAGGCACTAGCGAGAAAGTCTCGTCCTACTGTCCCTCTGTCGGTGAGTACAGGAGGTACAGCCGTCACAAAAATATATTCTTATATATTCTTATATATTAAAAATATATCTTCTCGTAAATCACAGAATCATAAAAAGATTACACCCTACATAAATTCCATCCACATCAGCGTATCATAATTAAGTAATGTTCTTTGTAAGATAATTATTAATAAGTTGTCCTATTGTAAAATTTACTTAAAAAATTGAAACTTATATAGTCTTGAATACTGTGTGGATATTCTTGTTCGCACTTTTATTTCGCATAAGTCAATTCGTACAATATTTATTATAATTGAGTTCCACTGCGTTTCACACTGAAAACTATTATAATAAATAATAAAGCCAAAGTATATTTCCCATTATTTTCAACTGCTTAATCTCGTTGAATGGTAAGCGTTAATGTTAAGAGCTCGCGGAATTATAGATAAAACCATTAGATAATACTTCGCTGCTAATTAAAAATACTTACTATAATTTTAATGAATGTTAGTCAACCCTCCGGCGGCGCCGAGTGTAATTTCTCTTTCTTACTCTGTTGGAGGTACCTTTTCCCCGCTGTTCTTTTGTTTTCGCTTTAACTTGATCATCATTTTGCCAGTTCCTCGGAAATATCTGGTGTTCGTGGAAAATTGCCGTGTTCGTCTGTAGCAATTATTTTGCAAACTATAACTGAATGATATTGTTAATGCGGAACGCCGCGGCAGTATCGTAGCAATGCAAATTAAATATTGTTTATACCTAATTGTATTCTTATTAGAAGTAATATCATTGTAACTTAACCACAAAATATCTTCAATAATTTTTGTCTCTCAGGGCGGAACCTATCAGAATGAGAAAACTAGGAATATGCAAATATTAATGCAAGTGAAGTAAATTTTTTTTATTGTTAATATTTACTAATAACCTGTTATATAACTGTAAATAATATAAAAAAATATTAAAAATTAATTTTAAATAAAGTTCTTTACACATTAGTTATTCTTTCACAATGCAGTCATTTTGACTGCTTTTTGGGCAATATAGGTATATATTACGTTTCAGTCTTTCTAGTGTTAAGCTACGAATCCTCAAATTCCGAGAGACACATGTCAATATTTGCCATTTTTTAATTGAATCTGGGAAAAGCAGTTGCCCGGTGGAGTGACGCGCGAAGCGAAACAGAATTCTTTGAGTTTGAGTAAGAGCGTAGTCTAAACACGATTATGTACTTTGGTTTTAATTATCCTTTACCCACGCATTCTTTGAAACCGACCTTTGCGCGACAACCGACGCGGCGTGTTTGCGTGCTGCGTGCAAGGCCCGTCGTCGAAACTACGTTTTCCAGGAAATTACATCGAAATGCAGGCCGTCGACGAAGAAAGCCGTGGCTGCTTTTGCTTCCGTTCTTTCCGCGGGTGTTCACCGTCCCCGGACCGTCATTTCCGTGACCCGGTGCAATTTTGGCCGACGTGTCTCGCGCGCTCCCAGTTGGCCCGAAATTCGTTTGTTTTGCTTCGCGTTCGAGCCTTGTCTTAGCCCCGCGTATCCATTCCCAAGGATCCGGGGTCCCTTTATTATCTCGCAGCCTCCGGTCCGTGGTATCCTACTTTCGTCAACTTTACGCTCCTCGAATTTATCCTCCCTGACCGCAGCCGCTCGAGACGACACCGCACACCAATCCAGCCGGATAATCGTCATCCCGCAACGGACATATTAAGTTTTCTTGCTGGTCGCGACGGATGAAGCGCAGAAAGTGGTAACAAGATGGCAACGGTGAATTCGAGAGTAGAAGCCGGAAACTCGGTTTTACGAACCCAGCTAGGACGTACCAGTGTGGATTAAATATCAATGCGGTTGCCGGCTACGACCGTAGTCCCGGACTTGAATTGGTCGTTCGAGGTCGTTTAACCTAATGCGAATCATAATGGAGGCGACATTTGCCCCTTTCCCCCCACCACTCAACCGCCATACACACTGTGTTAGCTTGCTTCCGTGTTTTTAGAGACAGTGTGCGTCGAGACTCGGATATGAATGCACTTGTTGAAATTACTGTACCGGGAAGTGCAGTTCGTTCCGCTCGAAATCATCCCCTGCCCTGTTCTGCCCTGTTCTGCCCTGCTCTGCCCTGCTCTGGCCTTCCCCGGTTGTACGTTCGACGTCTGTTGGCCTTTTTTCACAATTTCCCAACACGGGGGTAGATCCTGCAGCCGTTATTGCGAATACGATTGGATTTGTCGATGCTATTGTAATTGGAGCGCTTGTAGATCGCCGTGTAAACGCAGAGAAGAGCCGAGCGGAACCGGGTACTTAGGATTTGATGCTTCAGACCGCGATAGTCTACTCCAACTCCCTCCAGCAGCCGGTTTAATCCAGTCCGCGGACGTGTTTCGTGTGCATGAAGCGTGGCGGTTGCACAGACAGGATACTAAACGTCAGATCTATTATACCTTGTCCGCAGCGGTGCCCCATTTTGTCCAACCGCTCGCTATCCTGTTTCGTCTGACTGTGCATTTCAGCAGAAAACTGGTCCGTTCGCCGTCTGTAATTCAGCGAGACCTCGTAGATGGTGCAGAATTGTCGTATCTGAAAATTTCAGCACACTGTTTTCAAAACGCCCAACAACGTCGTGTCAGTTTATTGTTCGCACTATATTCTCGCGCAGAAAGGAAATGCTTACACTGCCACTGTCTCGGTATACTGTAACGGTATCCTACAGGGTGTTATAGTATGACCGTAGGAAGAAGAAAGGGCTGATTCTTGAAGAAATTCTAAACGGCTTTGAACTTTGCCGAAACGTTTTGTTTTCGAGTTATGGACGGAAAACATGAGCGGAGCATGCCTATAGCGATAGATTAGCCTGAGTGTAGCGTTGTTTTTTGTTGAGCCAGATTTTTTCCACGCTAGCCCCGTTCTGATTGGTCCATGTTTCTCGTTAATAATTTTAAAACACCCTTGGGGTAATTCTAAGCATCTCTTTTTACCTGAGAAATCACCTCTTTGTTTTTCCTACACACACAGACACACACTGAAGCACTCTGTGTATGGATACAACGTTTCTCCATGCAAGGGTCGAACAACCTTTGGAAAAGCTATTTTAAGCCATTACCATATGATGAAAAGTCAGACTCGTGGTGAAGATTTTCAATAAAGTATAAGAAATATAAATATTATGCCTTTCATTTTGGACGAAATCAAATGTTGTTAACTTGTAATCGATATTTAAGCATTGAAGTAGATGCAGCACTATAAAAGACATAAATTGTCTTTTCTTTTCTGTAACATTTTCAACGATGAATAATAAATATCAATAAATTAACTAGATTAATTAAAATAGCGTCGAGTGCAAAGGGTTAAACATGAAAAACATCGTTAGGTACATTGTAGATCCCTTTATGGAACATTCGGTTTAAAAATTTGAGATTAACCAGGACGTATAGTGTCCAATTAAATGCACGATTTCAATGGAAACGTAAATACAATGAATCTACAATAAATTTCTTAGTAACCCAACATTTAAAATATAGTTTCAAAAATGTAATTTTCTCGTTCAGGGATTGTATACAATCTGCAACATACTCGCGATATTCCTAAAGTTCAATGTGTGCCATTTCGCTGGAAAGATACCTTAATCGAAACCGTTCGTAATTAATTCAGACAAATAATTATAAAGTTGGTGCTATTCACAATTAGCGTCGGAATATTGTGGGAGTAACTGTAAATGTAGATAAGGATGCTAACACCAGGAATGCAATAAATAACTAAGTCCTCTGCGATCTTGTGGTATATTAGCTTACCCTAAGAGAGACAGACAACATGCGCATAAGCGCAGATACCATCGCTGCCGTGACACAACCCTGATTCGCATCCGAAGCCCATTTTCCATGTTACACCGCGTCAATAAACTATGTTAATTTACAGTTCTATTCAATAAATAGGAAACTCGCGAGCGTAACTCCGACAGAAGGAATTACAGACAAGCTGTCTCTAACGACGGACTATCAGCTAATTTTTATCGAACCACAGTCGCGCATTCGATTTACATGACAAAGCTATTGACTATTGATATGTAAATGTCGAACCCAGCGCTTGCTGCCTTGAACGAAAACAACAAAAATTGAGAAACTGGAACGAGTTATTGGCCTTGATCAATCGGCTGATTTTAATGCGACCAATGTTGCCGATCCAATTTATTTGGCAGAGTGATTTCTGCTATGTGCACAATATTTGCCAGAGATTTATCCTCGATACCAGAAGCTATACCCCCTGAGGGGCTCGTATGCTCCATCACCGCAAAAAATTAACATGATACGAGGTTACTGCTCAGTGTTTCGAATAAGACTTGTTTGTTCTTAATTATTCATTTCTAAAAACCTTGTGCTAGCATACTAATGGCATTCTTTTGGTTTTCAGCTTTCCATAATTTTTATGTTGCAATTATTAAGGGGGGGATACACTTTAGAGCACCTAAAAAATAGTGACTTTTAGGAATTTTTTTCTCAATAACTACAAAGCGAATCATTCGCAAACTTTCATGATATTACGTTCTATATTTAAACAACGCAAAAAATTTTCTATTTTAATGATTAATGTATTTTTTTCGCAATATTTATAAATCTTCACAGCTCCGCGCCACGCGCATTGTCAGTTTGTGTACATCTTAGAGCCTCTAATTTTCGTAATTTTCGAAACGTGGCAGTCTAACTCGTTAAAGTACAGGAAGGGGTTAAAATTCTAAAGAAACTACGACGGGGTTTGCACTGTTTGGTGTGTTGGAGGATTAGGGAACACAGTGATAGGACTAATGAAATCGACAGGCTAAATGGTGTCTGAAACGCTAATTAATTCTGTCAATATACCTGAGGGGTTTGTGATTTTCTAATATTCTATACACTTTCACCGTTGAACGGTAATTGCTCATAAAAAGTAAGATAATTATTGACCGTATAGACGACCTCGCCGATTTCAATGTCCTTGAAATATGTGATCAAGGTCATCATTATAAACGACTTCTTCGTGTACATGTTATAGTCGCTTGGCCTTAGTATTTTTAGATAATGACAAAAAAGAATTATGACACAGCAAATTCCCCCTTTTCCGAATGACTGAATTTGTCGTTCATGGCGACAGAGCGAGTCTTACCTCTCCCCTTCCATCTCTTCCCAATAAATCTTACCCAAGCCTAACCCTAACCTAAGAGTTCTTTAGAATTATCTTGAAAACTAACAATAAGTCGAACGACAATACCACGCATAGAGAAAAATTCTTCAGAATGATAACTCAAATAGCGTATTGTAATCTCATTGTGCCAGAATTCGGATGTAGGTTTGAGGACGGAGCTCTATAAATAGATACGCTCCTGGTCCGAGTCGGGGTGCTCGAAGCATTCGGGTTAGAAATGCCTTGCAATGGCGTGACACCGAAATTCGAGTTATCATTTAGTTTACTGCGACACCTCCACTCCGTGGATATGCGGGGGTGAAGGAAGTGCGATCTTTTCTCGGGTATCAACATGCGTCCAATTTTCAAAATACTTTTAACTATCGTAATCACAACTCCAATTCTTAGATATAAACGTTTTTCGTACCTTTGTGAATGCAGTCGTTTGTTCTCAATTTTAGTATTTTTTTATTAAAAAGAGGTCCTTCACACATCTAGAGAATTTTAACCTTCAAATTTGTACACTGCTAGATCATTTTGAATTTCGAACTTGTAGACATCTAAGGCATTTTGAAGTTCGAACTTTACACATCTACATGATTTTGATATTGATCTTGTACACGTCTAGAGAATTTCGAACTACGAACTTGTACACATCGAGATCGTTTTGAACGTCAAGTTTGTACACTGCTAGATCAAATTGAACTTCACACTTGAATACATTTAGAGAATTGTGGTGTTCGCACTTGTATAAATCGAGATCGTTTCGTACTTCAAATTTGTACAGTGCTAGATCATTTTGAACTTCGAACTCGTACACATGTAAATCACTTGTACGCTGGTAGTATGTGTAACATACTTGTACTTATATACGCATACTTGTATGCACAGACCTGTACAGATCGCGAGAACGTCGCGAGAACATCCTGAAGTTTGTACTTTGAACATCGCGAGAACATCCTGAAGTTCGTACTTCGAATATCGCAAGAACACTTCGAAGTTTATATTTGTGCATATCGCGAGGACCTTGAACATTGATTTAGGACACATTGAACTTGGAATATTCTGGCTTTAAACTTTTAAAACAATGGATGTAATATTACGAATGCAAAATACACTAAATCCACTGTCGTAAACTAGAGCGGTATTTCCTTGAACCAGCGGCAATTCAGACGGAACAAACGCTCGAAACAACTTCCTCTCCGAGAAGTCTAATCCAGACTGTTATGTTGCCACAATACAACGGGAGAGTTTCCCAAAATTGTAAAGGTTCTTGTTACAACTGGAGAATTTTACATGACTCGTTTTGTTTAAGTTGCTTTTATCGTTTTGATAGATGTATTCTGTATGACGTGGATCAAGACAATTCTAGACAAAAATACAAGGACGACTGAAGCTCCTCCCTCGCTCTAAAGAACGAATTCGATCATCGAGAAAAGACAATATTTCCTTAAGTTATCCTAAAAGCTTTCTGCGAGTATTTCGAAACGCAAGAACGAACTGTGATAACATATATAGAAGAACGTTGCTAATATTGTCCTGACAACGTATTTAACACGTTGAGCGCCACGCGAATTCGTAAGTAAATCCCCGTCAGGCCACGCGCGCTGCTTACTATTGCGGTATATCAATGTGAAGCGCACTACTAACAGATTGAAATTTATTCGATACAGATGTGTAAATATATTAGGATTTTTTATCACAGTAGAAAATATTTAAGTTTAGAATGAAATGTTTATAGACATTCATTTAACGCGTTATGCGACAAGTCTATTTTGTTTATCGTTCGGCCCGCTAGATAAGATTTAATCGAAATCGGCCTTTGAACTATTATTCAATGCTACAGTTCTAAATAGTTACAGTTTATATAAAAATATTAAAATTACTAAATTCCGGAAAAAAATTAGTAGTTCACCTTACAAGTTAAGCCGAGAAGAAGACAAATTCATCTGGCAGTATCACAACAACTTCTAAAAAACAATGACATAAACTGCAAAAAAACCTGGAAAAGTCTCTGCAATGCGAAAATATTGTAAATCATGATATGGAAAAAAATGTGACACAATATGGCCAATAAAATGACTAAACGAGTTGTCACATTTTGTGATACCTGCGAAGGTCAATAAAATCCATTAAAATGTTTTAATGTAACCTCGTAATAAATAAAAATTAAGTAAATTTTAAATAAATTTTCATCATTTAAATATCATATTTCACACTTTCAGCCACCGATGGCTGACATGGCACTCAACGTGTTAAAGATCATTAAAATCGAAGAGGTTGTCCCTATTATAATTAATTACCAAAAGATGAGTAAGGTTTCGATATTTTATTTGTAAAAGATGAAGTAATAATGTACATAAACTATACACGCGATAATTTGTCCCCATATATTTTACATATATCGAGACCTACTACTACAGTCGCAAGCAAGTATTCGTGCTCCAATTGCAGAAAGGGGTTGGACGATTGAATGATCTAAAACAGGAATAATACCCGGGCGACCTTAAACAGTGAACCGCATCTACCCGAGGCTACCTTTACTATTCTAAGACCAAAACGCGGTTTGCTGTGCCAGCGGTAATATATACGGTAATAATAATCATTGTGAAAATCTATGTCGACCCAAATAGCTTCCATGGACCAAAATTAGCTGAACAAGAACAAGGAATCTAAATGCCGAGTCCCTATCCGGGTTTGTTCGCATTGTTCCACTTACTTCGCTGTGCAAACAAGAAAAAGAAAAGGGCTGGAAATTCAAATCAAAGTCTGCGCAGTCCACAAACGGCAAATATTAATGTTATCTTGGCGGTCGGTGGTAGGTTGCGTGGCTGAAACTTTGCCCCGTCACTGCCGTGGAAAAGGCATCCGCTTTCGAATCGCATTCCAAACGATCCGCCGCGATTAAAAAGTCTGGGGGGACGTTAGTATACCCGGCACTTGCTACTCGCCAGGATTCCAAGCGTCGACGTAGCCTATTGAATAATTCAATGAACGTGCGTTAATTCCCATATACATGGTGAACGGCCACGCCAAGAGACACGCGAACACCACGGGACCCGGCCGAAACTTTGAATTGTTAATCGGTTCGCGTTGCCCAGTTTTGAATCATCCTTGGGGCACCGACCACGCCGCTCTCCATTAATTCTCTACACCAGCCGTCCTATTAATAATAAACGCATCGACACGCGTCCTATTTTCACGACGCCGCTCATCGAGCAAATTGCGTTCTTATCCCAAGGAAAATGTACGGTGTATGGAATGCAAACGAACCCTGCTTATAGAATTTTGTGCCGCAAATAATTTGTTGGAAACGCAGTAAGACTCAATGTCCTTTATTTCTATTATTTACAGCACTGTCGCCGGCCGAATTGACACATTGGTGACCGATGACGAGTTAACTCGTCATTGCACTTGCGTTATCTATTTCAATTTATGAAACCCAGAGCGATATAATTTATTGATACACGATTTAGTCGTGTCCGCTTTATAATAAAGGAAATACTTTTCTTAAAATAAAATTTATTGGAGTTTATTTAGAATGTTTTACTTTACCTCCATATTCAATTACAAAATAGTAGCCGGTGACATGGCATAGTTTCTGTGTAAAATTGCCGGTCAGCAAAATGTTAACGTTGGGCGACTGAGTGAATACAACTGACAAGGGAACATTGAGCATCTTCTTGAATAAAGACATTTTCTGAAAATATCTCGAGATCTAATAATTTTTTTGCCATGGTATCCTAATCGTTCTTTACGTAGAATGAACAGAAGAATCGATCTGTGTAAAAAAAATATGCATTTCTATTTAAAGAAATGATGCAATTGTTAATTGCACATGCACTGCTGCATTTAAACAAAATTTAAAGGCCTGCAGATGTAGTGCTCTTCGAACCATTTATTTTTCTCCTGTGGCATTTTTTCGTAAATGCAATAATAACGGAATCATGACTTGAAACAATTGCGTGGACCACCCTGTATACTACTTTCCGTGACCAAGTATTGGCCAATGGTGGTGCTTGATTTTTGTCCTTCATCTGGGGCATTAAGGGTAGTGGGGGCGCGGGTTTTCCCGATCGGTGGTGACTTAGGCTCGGCGACGGGTGTCCTCAGGTAAATTGTGAACGATCGAATATTTTTCGACTTCTTTGTCTTAACAGGGGTCGTCCCTCTTATTTTGGCGCACGATGCGCTCAAAAATCTCGATTTGGGGTAAAAGTCATCCCCATTCGCTGGTTGACCGGAGGAGGAGGATCTTCGAGGACCACCCTTACCGGTGGAGGAGTAAGTCCGCATCTCCAGTCTACCTTGGAATTTCCCGCAATTTCGCTGTTAACGGAATCACGAAACAACGCCGATATTTTTGGCCCTCGTGGCCCGCAAATGTTTTATTACCCTCGAGACCTGGGTTCGGCCCAAGGGTAAAACAGTTTGCCTGAGCAATTTCAAAAAAGCCCAAGTTGGCCGCCGCTTATGCCGACCTTTGGCCGCTGTGTCCTTTCTAAAGAATCCAAGTAGTCAGCACGTTCGACAGAAAATGACACTTTAATTAATCGCACTCGAAGCGACGGATCTGAGAAAAGCTCAACTCCGTCGACCTCTCCATTCACGCAGGTACGCGCATCGTATTAAATTAATGAAACAAAGTACAGAGCAAACTATGTATTCCGAAGGGAACTGTACGAAATTGACAGGAGGAACGAACAGGGGATAAATAAAACATTGTGTCCTTCATATCGCAATTCGAAGAACCGTTAACTTCTCTGTGGAACCAAGTTAAACTTTATCGTCCCGAAACTTTTCGTTTGGTCCTTGTCTGAAAAATCAAGAAGTATCCCGGAATGAATCGGCGGCTGACGAACTTTGGAAAAAAAACCGAATAGAAAAGAGTATCGGGAATTATCGGGTTACCGAAGTTCTTGCAACAGTTCAATCGAATTTCTCGAGCCGAGGATTACTTAATGGAATAGCTTCGTTACAAAATTGTGCAATGTCTACAAGCAGATAGAAGACCGCCTGCGGTAATCAGCCGGTGAAGATCGAAGAATTTTCCTCATTAAATCGTATCATCGTGATCGCGTCGCCAAGCACGTTGCTCACGCGATCAATCCCGTATTCACGGTAACTCAATCGCTGTAATTAACGACCGTATAATTATTAGCGTCCACCGAGTCGATAAAAAATGCACCGGATATCCAGGCGGTGATTCGCGATATCGGGTTGAACGGGATCGTCCCACCACGCCATGCCACACCACGCCACGCCACGCCACGCCACGCCACGCTACGCCAGGGCATACCATGTCGGTCCAGTTATCCCCTTAAATACTTAACGAATTAAACGATGCCGCTTCCGGCTGATCGATCATCCGTTGCTCCTGTAAATTGTATTACCATCCGACGCGGTGTTTTACGCCCCTTTTGGCCCCTCTAATACGACTTGACCGAATACGGCACACGTGCACGGGCCACGGTTGATAAACGACTGATCCAACAGTGGGAAAGATGATGTAGATTCCTCGTGAAAAAGATAGCCAGGATGTGTTATCTTTAATTTCTGAATAACTCATGTGTCGTTATCTTTCAATGACGAATAATATCCAGAGATTAGGGGTTCAAGATATGAGGTCAAAGGGAAATAAATCACACCATTATAGATGAGTTATGTACTTCTATGATACTGTATAACGGGTATTCCATGTTCATTATTACAAGCATTTAGCGATAAATTTCAGACGTTGAATTTCATTGTTTCCATAATAGTTCGAGGAAAGAAGAGTGTAGAAAAACTTGATTGGTAAAAAGGGGAAAGTTATTTGCAAAAGAGTGAATGTGACGTTATTAGTCATTCTGTTGCAACCGTTACATACATTTATTAATTATTATCATAATTATTATACGAGTGCAAGAGCTGTTCGATGCAAGAATAGTGCAATTCAAAGCAGTTGATCGTTCAATGAAGAACACTTGAGTAAAAATTCTATAAGCAAACCACGCTACAATTATATTGCAATTATTTTATTTACTATTAAATCTACCAATTCAAATCTACCAATCAATTAGCCGCTTCCAGGTTCTTTTTATAATAATTCGAGGAAAGAAGAGTGTACAGAAACTATATTGATAAAAAAGGGGAACTAATTTGTACAAGAGTGAATGTGGTCTGCGAAAAAGGTGAAAATAATCTGAAAAGGGGTAGATTGCGAATCCTGCACGCTGTCTTGACACTAAACCTACCACACAACAGATCTAACCCAGACCTTTCTGGGATTTTTTGATTTACAATTGGACCGTTTATTTTGAAAGTGGTGCAAGTTCATTTTCTTCTGTTTCGAGAAAATTAAATGTTAGCAGATCTGACAATTGAAAAATATAGGTTAATTATACGAAGTCTGGGAATGTTTGTACTAATTTATCAATATGTAATTTGATTATATAAATTTCTTTTAGGCGAATTTAACTAAAATAATATATATTTCCAGGCTGCAAATGGACTTACACCACTTTCATAATTAGTCAATTGTAAATATCATTAAATTTCAATTTTGAAATAACAAATATTACGTAAAATATATTTCATATTAATCCAATTTTGTTTATAAATAATAACACGAAATAAAATAGAATTAAGATTTTTTATTTTGAACGTTAATTATATTTATATATTGTTAAACTTAACACAAGATATTGGTATTATTAATTATTTATGCTCTTCATGTGGCAGTGTTTTGAAATATTCATGATGCACAGGAGGTATATAAGGTAATAGCTGCTGCATATCCTTATAGTTTTCGTATGTAATAGGCCTGGCATCGTGATACAAAGGGGCCAGGGCGATTTTTTCAAATTTTCGCGGTTTTCCCCGACATGTAGGTAATAAATTGAATAAATAGATTTCTTCACTTAACCATGCATTGTAAGAAAAGTTGTACAAAATCCAAATAAAGTAAATGTTGTCCTTCTTGTAAAATAATATACGCTAATCAATTTTAATGCTTGGTATCACGGATTTCTCAATAATGCATGTATAGTTTGCCTTTAATACGTTCGCGACGGGATGTACCACCGGTGGTACATTCTTGTCTGTCCAATGGTTCGGGATGTGCCACCGGTGGTACATGGGCCTGATAAGAGAAAATACAAAAAAACAACACCTCGCCCGACGGCGGGGACACTGAATTCAGGCCCCGTCGCGAACGTGTTAATGACGAATAATATCCAACATTACTTGTTTGGGACATGCGGTCCCTTCGAAATGAGTCACCACATTGAAAGATTTTGTATAAAGCACAAAAAATTGTTCCGTATCAAGATCGGAATGATAGCACACGCTGTCCGTACAATCCAAACAGTTCACTATTCCGTGTTCAATTTCTACAATATAAATATGTACATAGGACTCAGAGAAGACTAACTGAATCTGCAAAAAACGGATTATGGAGCTAAAAGAGTTATCGATAGCAAAGATATCGAAAGTAATAACAAGGCGCCGTAAAGTTTTATGCACGGCTTCCAACTCGCAGTTAAGAACGAAGCAAATAATGGAAAACTCTGGTGTTAATTCTAGTTTTTCCAGTACTCCACGAATGCTACTATCGCGGAAGAATATTGAGATTAATATTTAAAAAGAACCCCGCTTTAAGAACAGGGCAGAAAGCAGAACGCCTACGCTTTGTAGAAGAAAGAGTGCGTTAAATCAAGAGATGAAAGAGAGCGCTATTTTCAGGCGAAAAGAAAAAGAATTTCATCTGGATGGCACAGATGACTTTTGATATTATTTTCATTACGTGCGGAAAGAAACAATATTAACAATGCGACGACAAATAGCTGGTGGTAGCGTGATAGTCTGGGTCGTTATCGATTATTATGGCAAGACGGATATTCAATTTATTAATGGGAAAATAAGTAACGTCAAATATGTACATTTGATTAAAGAACAAACAAACGATCACGTAAATCACATTTCTGGACCTCGATAGATTTTCCAACAGGACACGTACCTGTACATGCTGCAAGATTGGTGCAACTATATTTTAAAGAAAATAGAATATTTGTTTTACCATAGCCTACTCGATCTCCGGAACTGAATGTTATAGAAAATGGTTGAAGACAACTTATTTGTGGCGTATACGAGTAAATTGCGTAAATTGAAAAATGCTATCGTATGCGACTGGCATCATTTAGATCAAAAGTACATACAAGATTTGTGCAAATCAATTTCAAATCGCATACTAGAGGCAATAAAGAACAGAAGAGGATGCACTGGCTATCAACCCTTAACATTCAAATGGCTCCTCTAAACAACTTTCACATCGCTAGGTTTGCAGTTAATAAATCGATAAAAATTTGAGTGTTCTAAGTACGAGTAAGAGTAATTAATTTCATATGTACGAAAGGAAATAAACTGTACATAATGGAGCTGTTATAAGTAAAAATATTGTTTCGATTTTTAAATGGAATTGCTTCGAATGAAAAGGGTTAAATATCGGTAGACAATACTCTAGGTTACAGTATATGTTCATTATTATTTAGTTACTACACATGTGCTATTATTTTGTTCTCGAGATAAAACAGATTTTCGGTTTTATACACTGAACCGTTAAATGTTGTGGCATATTTTCAACGAAACGTATATACTGAGTTGCTAATTGTTGGATATTACTCGTCGTAGAAGGAAAAATACACATGCGTTATTCAGAAAATAATGATAACACAGCTGGATTATCTTTTTGACGAGGAGTGTACCTCGAGGCTTCTGTATTGCTGTGTCTTGCTATATTGTATTGTTATCTCTTCCTCTTTTCCCCATCCTTCTCAACACCAGAAAAATTAATTATCCTTGATGCTCCGCGCATACGCGGCATATTTAAACAAAATAATCATTTTGATTCTAGTTAATTAACTGGACTCGTTAACTGGTTCGTTAGCCCTCCCTCCCTCCCACTCTTTCCCACGCACGCACACTGTTCTCAGGAATTCTAGAGATGTTTTCACCCATGAATTCGGGTATCAAGTTATACGATTCCGAGGAATTGCTGGAAATCAGAAGTTGTCGTGTTTAAAGGTTGTATATAAAAATTCAACGTTCAGTTTTCTTTAAGCTTACTGTTTGTTCTTGGAAATATTGACATTTTGTAAGACAAACAGCGACTTCAAAACTGTTTTATGACGAAGGTCTCGGAAACTATAACGTGTATAATGGTTGATCCAACTATTAAGTCACAGCACGAATATTCATATTTCATTTTAGAATAATATTGTCTAAATTATCTTTTAAAGACTGTTAATGTTTAATGTTATCTAATTATTTATTTGTAATTTGCAAATATCAATACTAGATACGTTAATCCTAAGAATGCAATGTAGCTCGATTTCTAATAGAAAATTGATTGTTTTAATGAACAATTGTTAACTTATGCACGTGATTCTAATGTTTCAATCCCTTAGTGTCGGATATTTTATTTTATTGTAAACAAGAGTTGCGTGAATATTATTGATATACGATGTCTCCATAGTAGTGTCAACAAAATGCACATCTTTTAAAAATCACAAACATACAGTGAATAATTAAACAATTAGAGACAATATAAAAAATTCATTTTTGTACCATATAGATAAAGTTGCTTACAATACCACTAAATATGTATTTATAATTCATAACCATCAACGTTTCATATAAGAATGACAAAAGTATAATGTAGCTAGAAAGTTATAAGGTTCAATATAAAATCGTCAACAATCAAAGGCAAAGTTTTAATATTTTCCTGCATATATGTTACTGTAGAATTCTTTATTTTATAATAAATAGAAGCAGAACGACTATTATCAATAGTGAAGTTTTCAGCACGAGTCTGACTTGTTGTAATGTGGCAAAGGGTTAAACAATTAATCAGGATTAATCAGGCTTCAAGCCTTCGCTTTCATAATCTGTCATTCATTTTCTTCTAAAATACTCTGGAATGATATAAAATGTAGGAGACTGAAAAATTGAAATTTCTCTAAAATAATTGAAAATTTTTCATCACCCGAGATTTGAAAGTTAAAGCATCCTCTTTACAACCATCTTCTAAAACCTGTTTTACAATTTCTTTCGATTCTAATCATATTGAGTTTTAAACGAAAGTTTAATTCCCAATTTTATTAAAATGAAGGATTTGCGTGATTGTATCTATCATAGGTTTTATATTTGTTCAATGTTGTCAGTATTTTATATTTCTTCCCAGAAAATGTAGATTTTGTGCAGAAGTATTTTTTAGCAACTCAACGAAATTTTGATTGCAACACCGTATTATCAAAATAGTGACTTAAGAATTTTTTCAGATTATTTGGTTTGGCACGCCACAGTTAAAAAGAAGAAAAACCAATTTTCCGCACATCGACAGCCTTGGTATGTCACAATTTTTTCATAATTTCCGTATGCAATTAAATAGGAACAATTCGATGGAATCCTATTAATCCAAATTAAAATTTTAAAATGTTAAAAATTTTTTAAATTTTCATGATAAAATTTTGCATGAATGGGTTTCCAGTTGTATCCTATCGAGCGGCACAACAACCATTTAAATCGGCTCAAGGGCATTTACGACAATCTTACCTAGCTACACCCTTTCGCTGTAAAATGTATTCGTCTATAGCGTCGAAGCATTGACGCTAAAAGACGGGATATCTCATCACAAACGTTAATTGGCTATTATCGGTTCGCGAGATATCTCGTCGAGGGATGCGAAGGGATTAAAGACAATCCCGACAGACCTCGATCCGCTGAAGGTTACAAACAAAGAACTTCTCAACGAAATACAACAAACGTAACAAATAACTAAAGATAATACGAAGCTTAAGTGCCGAGCAGCTTCCTTAAAAGACTAAACAAATGTCGCTATCGCTTCACGAACCAAGGACATACTCTACACTCTACACTCGTGCAGCCACCCACCGTTCACCCGTCGCAATCCCTCGTTTTCTCGTCTGCGACGAAACTAAACCGGGGGGATAACGGTTACAAAGAGGTTGGCAAAGCGTGATCCACTGATTAAACCGTGATCTGTGATTATAGCGGCGGAGGATATTAGATATGTAAGTATGAAACCGGAATTTTTGTATATGAAACAAACATTTATTGTATGGAAATGATACTCAATATTTTATTCGAAATATCATCCATCAGTAGCTACACATTTTTGCCAACTATCTGAAAATTTGTGGATGCCATGTCAAAAAGCTGTTTCTCTTTTGAGGCAAACGAGTCATCGAGCTGTTTTCGAACATTTTCGTGAGATAGAAAGCGCTCCTCAGCAAGTGCAATCGTTTTCTTGACCGGTTTTGCTGTGTTATGGTACATTATCATGAAGCAAAATCACTTTGCGTTGCTTTTTAATCCCATTTCCCTATCTTCTGAATCTTTCCCATTGCTTTCATACGTATGGAGACGACTTCTCTTATCATATTTAATTAATTCGCGAGTTGTTGTTGCCTTTGAGTATTATCCTCACATAAGAATGCTAATAAATCTCTGTCTTCAAACTTTTTCAGCGGTCTTCCATGTTCTTCGCTCCTCACGACAAAATCGTCACTCTTAAATTTTTGAACCCACACAAAATCATTGTGATTTACCAAGAGCATGCTCACCGTAAGCTTCGACAAGCATTCGATGTTCAAATCCACTGATTGAACCGTGATCTGTGATTATAGCGGCGGAGGATATTAGATATGTAAGTATAAAACCGGAATTTTGTATAGAAAATGGACATTCATTGTATAAAAATGATATTCAATAGTTTACTCCAAGTATCGTTCATCAATAGCTAGACATTTTTCCCATCTATCTGACAATTTCTACATTCCATGTCAGAGATCTGTTCCTCTTCTGAGGCCCACCAGTCATCGAGCTATTTTCGTACATTTTCATCGGATGTGAAGCGTTTCGTAATAAGTGCGCGTCCCATCGATACAAATAAGTCATAATCGGATGAAGCCAAATCTAAACGCTTTAATCGTATCCTTTACCAGTTTGCTGTGGGCGACGATGCATTATCATGAAGCGAAATCACTTTGTGTTGCCTTTGAATCCCATATCCTATCTCCTGGATGCTCCCATGGCTTTCTAACATATGGAGACGGCTTCTCGGATCAGATTTAATTGGTCCGCGAGTTGTTGTTTCGTTTCAGCGTCATCCTCATCCAAGAATACAAGCAAATCGCTGTCTTCAAACTTTTTCAGTGGTCTTTCATGTTCTTCGTTCCTCACGTCTAAATCGCCACATTCGAATTTTTTAAACCACTCAAACTCATTGTGACTTACCAAGAGCATGTTCACCGTAAGCTTCGACAAACATTCGATGCGATTTTTCAAATAGTAACAGAATATCAATGTTGTCCACAAATCGTAGTTTTCAGACACAAAGTTTGACATGTTGAACGCTATGAAGAACTATGCTGTTGTATGAAACTTGTACGGTTGAAAATATTTACCAGATGTCGAAACAAGAAAATGCCGTCAATGACGCAGTTAAACGGCAACTACAATGATAGCTAGCGCCACGAATGGACAAATTCCGGTTTCAAATTTACAGACTTGAAACGAAACCAGGGGAATAACGATTACAAAGTGATTGGCAAAGCGTGATCCACTGATTAAACCGTGATCTGTGATTATAGCGGCGGACGGTATTAGATATGTAAATATGAAACCGGAATTTTTGTATATGAAACAAATATTTATTGTATGGCGATGATACTCAATATTTTATTCGAAATATCGTCCATCAGTAGCTACACATTTTTGCCAACTATCTGAAAATTTGTGGATGCCATTTCAAAAAGCTGTTCCTCTTTTGAAGCAAACGAGTCATCGAGCTGTTTTCGTACATTTTCGTGAGATAGAAAGCGCTCCTCAACAAGTGCAATCGTTTTCTTGACCGGTTTTGCTGTGTTATGGTACATTGCCATGAAGCAAAATCACTTTGCGTTGCTTTTTAATCCCATTTCGGCTTCTCGTATCACATTTAATTAATTCGCGATTTGCTGTTGCATTTGAGCATTATCCTGATCCAAGATTGCTAGTAAATCGCTGTCTTCAAACATTTTCAGTGGTCTTCCATTTTTTCGTGACTTACCAAGAGCATGCTCACCGTAAGCTTCGACAAGCATTCGATGTTCAAATGGAACGGAATATCAATGCTGTTCACAAATCGTAGTTTCCAGACACAAAATTCGACACGTTGAATGCTATTAAAATCTATGCTGTTGTATGAAACTTGTGCGGTTTAAATTCTTTATCAGATGTCGAAACAAGAAAATGGTGTCAATGACGCGGTTTGACGGCAACTACAATGACAGCTAGCGCCTCGAATGGACAAATTCCGGTTTCAAATTTACAGAATTGAAACGACACCAGGGAAATGACGATTACAACATTAACTGCCCAACCGACGACCTCAAAAATTCCATAAAATGAAATCAATTTATTTAATGAAGCAGCGATTGAAAACTCTAAATGTATGGCGTATCGTTACCTTCAACCTTCTTGTATTCTTCAGATATCAACTGAATTGAATGCAACGAATATATTAACATACAAATTTATTTTTATACATCGACTAATAATTCTGTCACCCATATATGGACCACATGACAGTCAAAGTGTTAAATCGTGATCTGTGATTATAGCGGCAGTGGGTATTAGATATGTAAGTATAAAACCGGAAATTTTGTATAAAAAATAAATATTCATTATATAAAAATGATACTCAATATTTTATTCGAAGTATCGTCCATCGGTAGCTACAAACGAAACCAGGGGAATAACGGTTACAAAGAGGTCGGCAAAGCGTGATCCACTGATTAAACAGTGATCTGTGATTATAGCGGCGGAGGGTGTACGGCATCTAGTCGAAATTTTCGTGGAGAACCGTTCCGTTCTAGCAGATTCGATGGCGAATGGTCGCGTAGCGTACATCCATCGTCATGGTGCGTTGCCCGCAAAAGAGTCGTCGTTGCGAACGGTACGTCGATTGCATTTTAATCTGGAGGGAAAATCGTGGTGTTACGGCCGAGAGCCTCGGGGGTGTGTAACTAGTTTGCAGTACACATTTGTTAAATCCAATCAGCTCCCGCGGTGCCAAGTGAACCGCGGATTCGTTTCGTTGCTGTCGCGGCGTGGCGAGGCGAGGCGTGGCGAGGCGAGGCGAGGCGAAGCGAGGCATACCCCTGATCCTCGCTCCCTACCCCTCCCTTGTCACGTTCTCTCGCCCCGGTGTTTTCACCCCCTCGCCCTTATCTACGTCTTCATCCCCCTTTTGCTCGCGATCCTCCGCCTCCGCGGGCTCGATTCTTTTTGTTCCGTGTTCCACGAAATCGTACAGGAAGCGGCCGGCGGTAACGAACGAAATATTGGATTAAGCAGATAAAGGTAGCACGAACTGCAATAAGTCCTCCGGAGCGTGTGCACGCGAGGGACGTCGCGCAGACCAAGAAGGGAGGGAGAGGGGACAATGAAACGTGATACGGGGCCGAGATAAGAATGAAATTGCGTTATGGCCGGTCGAGCCGAGGTTTTCGATTCGATGCGTTTTATCACTTCCCCGCCGGACGCCCTGCTACAATTTGTTCCGACTACGATCCACCATCGAGCCTCTGCGACCGCGAGAGTGGATCGCTAAAGTAAACAAAGGGTTTTTTCTTCGTTCCCACAGCCCGTCTTTTTTGCCTTCGTTCCTTTTTCCGTTGTCCGCTCACCCCGATGTCAGCCGCGGAGTCACTCTCGCATAATGACGCGACCCATTGAACTGTTCGCGAATCAGATTGCTGCGCGTATGTTGGGGTGGAAGCGTGAAATTTCTTAACGTATGGATCCGCGAGCCCTCCGCGCGAGCGTCGGCAAAATATAGAAATGTCTACTTCAATAGCGAACGTATGCATTTCAATGGATTTGCAACAGGAAATTTGTTAGCCCTGCTGCGTTCTTCGGGTCGTTCAGATTTTCTGGGAATATTTTTATTTTCTTGGTATTATTACGATTAACGATGGGCTCAGGTATTCGAGAAATTGGTTCGACCTTAGACTACATTCGAATTCGCTGTTTCTATTTTTAAAAAGATTTAAAAATATTGTTTTAAACTTCCAAATAGATTCAAACTGAAATGCAACGGTTTCGGACCTTCTACGAGCAATTTGCGAAATGAAAAAAGTAAAATCGAACATTGGTCGAATAAATTTGAAAGTTTGTGAATATTTTAATAGAAGTTGTTCTTTGGTTTGAAGATGTATATTATGAACGCGTGTAAAGGTAGTTTCCAAAGCGGGGGATATTATACAGAAGTAAAAGGAAACAGATTTAAAATAAATAGTGTACACCAAATATTATTTTTAAGTAGTTGTAAATTGCAAAATAAATTCAAGTAAATTATATGGAACGTTGCTTATTATCGTCTGTATAAACTTCCCGAAATTATTATATGTTAATGCTTTCCTAATTCTCGCAATTTGAATGACTTATGTAAGAGGATCAATTCATTCCTGTATTGAACTACTAACAAGTAGATTTTCCAGACTTGTAATAACTCATTCAAAGGTATATACCAGGAATATATATTCATTATGTATTCATATATATTCTGACTAATACTCGAACCCTATGAATTATCCTTGGGTATTGGCTTTCATTTGACTTTGTAGATATATAAATATATATATGTATATTTTATTTATAAGTAAATCAATGAATTTTCTCCCATCACTAATTATGACTATTAACATTGTCAAGTCCCCATTTTCTTAAAAGTTGATGTATATTTTATATTATCAATACTATTGTTACAATTTCCTGTCCTCATTTTTATATCTCTAATATTGTTATTTGTATTATTGTTATTGATATATTTAATGATTGTTTACCTGCTCAATATCTATTTATTTTTTCAAGACTATTATGGTTGCCCACAAAATTAATCTCCAATTTTCTTAAAGAGAGTTTTATTTTTTAGGAAAGGAAAGAAAAATTGTTAATATTTATTTTATGTGTATTTCCATATTTATTCCTTCAGCACTAATACAATTGTTTAAATAATTGATTCCCTATTTTCTTATTATGATTTTATATACAAGGAAAAAGAAAAAATCATTAATAATACAGTTGTTCTTTCTTTTCTCCTGTCATCATTTTTATTGATATAATCCCTGACAATAGAGCTTCATTATAATTTTGTAATTGACATTACCTAAAATCATTTATGGCATCAATAATTCCTTTCTCTAAATATATTTTAAGGATACTTTTCCTAGACAATCTTTTTGATATTCTCAATGAAACATGTTGTAAAGTTTTGTTGTTTAATTTCCAAAAATTAAGTGTATTACTGACTGCAACTGGTTACGACGCTTATGATTATTTACCTAATTAGATTTTAATTTTTTTTTAAATGATTTTGTGCGTCAAACGCAGGAAAATTATTAAAACTACAATATGTCTTTTTGCCTTTATCCCGTCTCGTTTTCATTTCTTTAGTACTGTTATGAAAAGGGAGAAAATTGTTAATAATTCACCCATCCTTACTTTTTAGAAATAGTTTCAAATGCATCATATAATTACATTGAGAAACATGAACTTTGTTAATATAAGGATCTATGCAAACTTTTAATAAAAATATGAATGAAATATAAAAATGTCTGTTTCCTTGGTAAATGGATTCGTTCAATCAGATTTAGTATGTCAAATTTGTTAATGCATGAATTTTCATAAGTTTTGCAGTAAAAGAATAAAAATAAAGCATTTGCTGGACATTATAAATAGACACAGTGAGATATTATACATAAAAGTATAATCATTTAAGATCACAAGTGAAATATATATCTCAAATCTAATTTTTAATGAACATTTCAAAAACGAATGTTAAAATTAATGATACCGTGCTGAAAATGTTACGGACATTAATTCATTAACGATTGTATCTCGATCAAGATAAACAAAAAGATTTTATTTATAATTTATAACAAAACTTTGATTCAGTTGAATGAGCAAGAAGCTTGTCCCTATTAATGAAATAAATAACGCTCTATTAAAGGTCGTACATTTTATTATACTAGATATTTTTATTTAAGAACTACTTTTATTTAACTATATGTATCTATAAATTATCATACATGTATATGTATATAGTTTATATATACAGACGTCTTGAAAAATGAGGGTCCACAATCCCACATGCTTCAGGCACAATTTACCATTAAAAAACTTCCATCACAGTCTTTAATAAAAGAATACTATTTCATTGAAAATCAATATCGTTCTACTTCTTGCAACTAGGTGAACTGTTATCGCAATCTTTATTAAAACACAAATGTTTTGTATCTAACTACGGCAAATAAAATTAATACTTATTCGAAATATATAAATATCTCTTTCAATAATATTGGTCATTCTTTTAGATATATATACTTCAATTTAAAAAAAAATAACGTCATTCTTCTTATTGCAGCAAATAATAACAATAACTGTATTATCCATATTTCAAATTCAGGAACCGATCAAATTTATAGGTTTCATAGTTAGCGTACACACGTATGGTGAAAAATGTTCATTTCACTGTAACAGTTGTTTCCACATGATTTTACTAAGTCAAATGTAAAAATTCGCACATCCATTAGAGACAGTTTAAATGTTGCTGTTTGTGAAAACATTTATTTGTCAAATTAATATGCGCATACATTCTCTAGGAAGTACATTTACCAGATTAAAATGCATACTAATTCTGAAACAACCGCGATGAAGATAATTACTTGTGGGAATTTAAATTGAGAATACCGTTTTCAAATTCATACATGGAATACTCAATTTTCGAAATTATTAGAAATGCTCTCTTCGTTATATGTGTCTGAGCATCGCGAACCTATTCTACTTGCCAATAGTTCAGAAACACGCGGTTTGTGCGCAAATAAAAAACAAATTTTTTTCTAAGAATGAAGGAAAATTGGAAAATTTTCCAATCACCTAGTGCGGTATTTTGAACAAACAGTGGCTCCAAAATGTTTTGGAACAATGTCGATGTTTAAACTGCTACAATTTTACGTGGTTGAGTACAAACCCCTTGCCAAAGCATCTTCTGCATAACTAAAATTATTATACCGTATTTTTTATAAAAATGTCACGAAAGAAAAACTACAATTTGTATTTTTTATACTGTTACATTTACTTTGATACCTAAATATTGGTTACAAAACAATAAAATTGGATTTCCTCTAAACAAAAACGTGTAATGCTTGTGTTTGTTAGGCTTCATTTAAAATTTCCAACACGAGTCTGACTGTAATATGACAAAGGGTCACACAATTAACCAGAATACATTCGAAAGTTTCAAGCCTTTGCTTTCATAACCTATCATTCATTTCCTTCCAAAGTACTTTGGAATGATATAAAATGTAGGAGACTGAAGATACGATATTCTTTTTCGAAAAAACACTACAAATTGGAATGTCTCTAAAGTAATTGGAAATTTTTCATCACGCCCAAATCTACCATAGATTTAAAACTTGAAGCTTCCCTTTTGGAACCATCTCCTGAAACCTATTTTACAATATGTTTCGGTCGCAACCATATTGAATTTTTAATTAAAGGTTCATCGCCAGTTCTGCAGATATGAATAGTTTGCGTGATTGAATCTATCATAGGTTCTATATTTATTCAATGTTGTCAATCACAAGTTTTATTATATTTATTACGTGTATTTATCAAAATTCTGACATGTCAAGACTGTCGATGAGCATTTTTAAGAAGAAAATTACTTGCGTGAATTTGAATTGATCATACCGTTTTCAAATTCATACATGGAATACTCAATTATCGAAATTATTGGAAATGCTCTTCGTTATACGTGTCTGGTAATCGTGAACCTATTCTACTTACAAATAGTTCAGAGCCACGCGGTTTGTGCGAAAACAATCTTCTAAAATTTCATTTCACATTTATACTGCAACTACGAAAATGTTCCCCAAAAATTTTGATTGTTTTATGAGTTTTCTAAAATTTTATTAAATTTGAACGAAGAAAAATGTCCTTTAAGGTCTCCTGTTGAAATATAATGCATTTGTTTGTTACTTTCTAAAGTTTTAGAACGACTTTAAATTTAGAACGAAATGTTTGTCTTCTACAAATAATTGAAATAATATTGAAAAAGTTGCTGACTTTAACAATTTCGCTCAGATAATGGTTCGTCCCATCGTTTCGCTTTGCGCAGTATACAATAAAACTGGACTTTGAAATTCTTCCTGGACAAAAACAAATTTAATTCTTAAGTCTTTCGTTTTCTTTACTTCACGTTCCGAAAGTCGCGCGAGGAAGACGCTGAAGGTATTTAAATCTTTTCCACTTGAAGTAATCGTATTGCGTCGTAAATTATCAATGGTCGACGAGCGTTTTCCTGTAGAAGTGTATACAATCTTCGAGAATTTAAGGAGAATCTCAAAATTTTAATGCAGAGTATAATAATTGAGAAAAGGAAGTACGTTATTCTGAATGTTTCTATAGGAACCTCGAACTGGGAATATTCCATGCATTGGCATTCAATATTCGAGCACCAGTGTTCTGAAAAGCGTCTCAAGGTTTCTGACGCATTAAAATTCAGTCGCAATTCAATATGTCGTTACTAGTTCATCGAGCAAAAATTGTTAGAGTTGCCGTAATAATGTGGAAACATTGTAATGCATATAATATTTAATTATTAATAATCGTAACATGGAACACATCGTCAATATTATGATCATCGAGCACCAGCGTAGAATGCTCGAAACGTATGTGACAACTGAAACCTCGATCTTCTTCTCAACCCCTTGTCATAGTACGAATCAGACTTGTGTTGAAGGTTTGAAACAGAGTCTAACAAATATAACAATGATGCTTTTCTTTTTAACACTAGAACTACCAAACCAGTCGAAATGACTGGTCCCTACTTATTTCTTTCGCAATTACCGAAGTTATAAAAATGTTTTCATTAATAATTTTCCGATGTATTTCTTTAATGAAACACATGTTACAATAAAAATTGAATAAATGTTACTATCTCAAAGCAATATAAATCGTTGAATTTATTCTTCGGCAGTTCTAGTGTTAAAGAAAATCAAATTTTATTAGTTTGTAATCAATATTGAAGCATTGAATTGAATGTAACTATGTAAAATTTATGAACTTTCTTTTTTTCTCTTTCACTTTTTCATTTTTTTTTCTTTTTTACTTGTTTAATTCAATATTACCAAATATAATTATACGCATTGAATAATTGGCATTCCTGACAGAAATTTCAGCACAAAACGGTTAAAGTATTTCTATTTACCAAATACAAATTTTATCTTTTCAGAAATCCTGTTAGAATAACCGCCATTTTGAAAATGCGAGAATACGAGAAGGTATCTTCTCGTAATGAAGATAGTATAATATAATAATATTTGAGAGCAGATACTGATTTACATTAAAAGAAAGGGTAGAACAGAACAGGGTCAGATTATACATCTACAGTTAACTTACGTATTAAAGTTGTACAATTCGACAAAAATGAAGTAGAAACTTTTGGAAATAATTTCCTAGAAACGAACGACATACGTAAAATTCATTATCATGTTCATTACTTTTTTACATGAAAAATTGTCTGTTTTGAAGTTGTACAATATAATACGATTGAAATAGAAATGCCTATTCGTGATTAGACGCCTGATTTATATTATACTTTCTCGTTTCATTTCGTGTAAAATAAATTGATTATGTTGTCTACATTGGTTTATAACGTCATAATAATCCTGTAGTATGTACAGGAAATTCTTTTTTCGTAATGCCATTTTTCCGGCTATGGAAATTGGACTTACACCACTTTCATAATCAATGGTTACTCAATTTCTTTTACCGGCCAATTTTAAATTGAACAAAGTATAGGCATTTTTTAAGATATTATATACTAACTAGTTATAAACAAAAAGTTTACACTAAATTAAGCATAAATTATGTCATATCTCATTTTTTTTTAAAAACGTACTTACACCACTTTCAAAATAAACGGTCCATGTAGTAGTTCAATAATAGGAAAACGAATTTTGCTGATTTGATACTAGAGAACGATTAGAGTAACGATCCTCATGAATTCGTATCGCGAATCGTCGATGCTACTTAAACGGATGCTATACAGACAGGTATTGCCGATGTGTTATCGACTTAAGCCGATAACAGGTACGTAACTGACTGTGAAAATGGAAAAAATGAATTTCCGATCGCAGATAGAAAAAAAAAGGCTGTACCGTAATTCCGTTCCTCTTATGGAGATTGATCGACTCGGTAAACGCCATATTTCATCGTAACCGTTGCCGTGCTCCTTCTTAACTCGTGTATCTTCGGGCGTCGAGTCCTTTAACATTCTTCCTGGCTCATGCATCTCATCGAACGAGAAGAACAGATCTGTTGCATCGATATATCTTTTCCCCTGAAAGCGAATTTTCTCGAATCTCTCATATGAAGCAACCTAATGACAAGTAGAATTTATGGACGAACGATTGAAACGTGTTTAACACTAAATCTACCGACCATTAAAAATGACTAAATATATTGTCTTATAAAAATAATAAGCTTTAATTGATTTGGACTTATCTGCAGTTTTTATTACAATATTTGCTTACATTGAAAAGTTCATTGAATCGATTCCTATGAAGGCAATTTCCTACTTCCTACTTTATATTTTTTATTGTAAAATAAAAAATATGAAAAGAGTCAGTTGATCCCTGTGGTAGATTTAGTTTTAAAAACATTTCAATCATTCATCGATAAGTTTCGGTTTTTCATTTTTCTGTTTCATTAAGGTATTTCATAATTAACGTGCATCTATCGTTTCCTTTTACGTGTTAGTCTATTTTATGTTGATTACGGAATTGCAAATCTTAATATAAGATACAAACTCCTTTCTCAGCAGTAACAAACAAAAGCTAGAAAGAAAGTTTCTTTCCATAATAATTTTAGTGACTTAAACATAAACGTGTATGTCTGCGCATTTTACATCTTGTAATTTATACAAACAATTTTTATTCTACAAGTTTTCTTCTGAATAATTAATATTGTTTGTAGTCGATTCAATAAGAACTTGAATATAGTGTAAAATTATATTCTCTGTGAAAAGTAGTCGTATATGTATTTAATTGGCAATTGTCTTTTATATAAATCATTTTACTATATGGCTAAACGTCGGACTTTTTCAGTATGAAGAGTAATATTCTCCTTTGCAGTTGTGCAATATAATTTTTCATATTGAAAATATGTCTGAGATATGTGTGCATATGTCGAAACACGCGTATATACTCGTACAGCGGGTACAAACCCTTTGTTAAATTTGGTTGGTTCGTAATCAATCGATGACCCGCCAATTACCAGTTTCCGTCTTAATTGGCAAACATGGTCGAAACGAACGAGAGGATGGACGGGTCCCCCAGTCTTCGATCGAAAATTTGGTCCATTCGATCGTGTGCAAAATCCTTCCGCTGGATCTCTTGTCACACTAACTTGTCATAGCAGGATAACGACACATCTAACAGGATATGACACGCGTGAAAATTCTAAAATATCGTTCAAAACCTTTTTTTTTTAAATACACAATCAAATCACAGTGATCGTGCTTTTTTCTATTTACAATTGAAAAGTCAATTAAATTCTCTTCCTAAAAAATATACATGTCAATTTTTGTACACGGTTGATTATTTATATGCGTAACAATAACAAAGATATCATTATCCATGGTAGTAACCAACTTTTTCAAGAATACGAATTAATTTTGTTCAAATAATTATTGCTTCCATTTTCACGAAAATTGAATTAAAGAAATGTTATTAAAAAATGTTATTAAATAAAATATTATTAACACGTCACGTGCCACATCTACCATCGATGATGTACGATGACATATTTATTTAATTCGCTAAAAAGATATATCTTATAATAAGTTTATAACTAAAGCATATATGAGCCGTTCATTGCACAAATCGATTAACTCCATAAAACAAAAAGTGGAGAAATACAATGAACTAATGTGCATTATTTTTTTAAATTCCTTATATAATATAAACTCAAATAAATATTATAGAATGCATAAATACAGATGTAGCTTTCATCTAACAGTATACAAAATTAATAATAAAGAATTAGTCAGTAATATTACAATTTTTACGTGACCGGTGGAACTAATCGATTTAGCAAGTGAAAAAAGTAATAAATTTAAGTTCAGTATTTAAATTTTTAAGTTTTCTATTACAGAAAAAGTTAATTATTAGATATTTTTATTACAAATTTTTCATAAAAATTAATATTAATGGTTCTATTATAATATATTGTCATTTTTCTTGAGCCAGACTTTTTGTTAATAAATCGTATTGAAGAACCATCAGATGATTTACTATTTTGTACATCCACATTAGTTTCACTCATCTCGATTATAACGGTATAATTTCATTCTTTTTAAATCACTGATAAAATTGAAATAATTGTTTATAATAATCCAATCAAAATACGATCTGGAAGTGATGTTGAAAAAGCTGAAAAAATATGTATTCCGTGTAAGACTAGTAAAGTACACAGAGGAAGTTAAAATGTACCAAATTAAACTTTATACTTAACAATAATTAATTTGATTTCACAAGTACTTGATTCTGCGTCAATTAGACTGTGACTGGCTAATTTATTTTACTTTAATTCTGATAAGACGGCACTAAAAAATTCACCGTTATCATTCGGCGCTTGCTAGTGCATTTGAGTTGCATTATTGCAACGATTTACATTAGAGTACGGAGTTACTCAAAATGGCCTCTGAAATAAATTATTTATTATTCAGTGGCCAAAAAATTTTTGTGGTTTAATGTTATTAATCTTAATTATTAGGGAAAGTTATTATAAATATAAAAAGTTGTGACTATACCAAGCGTTTTGACACTTAAATTTAAGATTTTTCAAAAAGTGAAGTTAATCGATTTGTGCAATGAACGGCTCATATAATCCTGGTCAAAAGAGTGAGACATTGTAAAAAATGTAGTATAGAACAAAGTGAATAGATTTATAATAATATATAAAACTTTAGTTGTATATTAAATGGCCTGTATGAAAATTCAAGAACAAGTAGCTTGGCACGAAACGTGTTAACTTACAGTGACGACTACATGATTGAATATAATTCTCAGTTTCGTACTCTCGAAATGTAATAGAATTAAACTTTCGATTAAATCGATAGGAATTAAACTACATAACAATTGGCAATGTCGAATGAATTTTAGAATTAACTGTGTACCCTTGTTCCGTCGTTCTGACAGTTCTTGATAGAATGGAAATTATTCTAATAATAAGTATCGAATATCTATCAAGGAATTTCTGAAGCTCCGTTAAATTATTGCGCAATTAAGGAAACTATAATACTCCTAAGAACATACTCTGCATATTTCAAGTAAATTTATCAACCTGATCTCGGAACGGGCTATTCGCCATATTAAGGAAATTGTGCGCAATGTTCCTCCACTGACACGTGTAATTTAGCAACATTAGCTTCCATTTTTTCATTGCTAACACGATAAAAACTTTTAACCATTCTAAACGAAATATCATATCACAAATAGTCTTTAATCTGATGAATATTTAGCATCTTACGCTACCGTATTGCAGAAGACACCGAAAAAATTGAAATTATAACTTTATTAAAACACAGAATTCGAAATTCTGTTTCATCTGTAACTTGTACTCTAGAATAATCAAGCACATAATATGAATATAGAATATCCAATAAACATTTAATTGGAGAAATTAAGAGAAATGTTTTGCTTTTGTATGGCTCGACACGGCGTGATACGAACTTTTTTGGTTGCTCGCTCGCGGGAAACTGTCTCCAGCGTTTATTTAACAAAATCAAAACATAGTAACGTGAACGAAACAGAGTAGCACGTAAATCGATAAAAAATATATATACAATAGTTAAACGTAATCAAAAAATCATATATAACACTTAAATATAACAAAGCATGCATACCAATATACAGAAGCTACTCTTACAATAATTCGGCCGTCCTGACAAGGTAATCGTCCTGGATTAACTACACATACGCATACGTATCAATAAAGAATGTATAACAACACGTATTAACCCTCTATGGGCCGAATTTTTGTTTTTAATCCAAAATAATTGGGGAAACGAAAAATCAGAAATTATATACCTATATATGCAAATGAAAAACGAGTATACTCGTCATGCGTAAAATTTAGTTAGCATTAGCTATTCAAATTGTAATTTTAGCAAATACTAAAATGTATTCGTAATTTTTCTATGACTATAATATTTGGAGGTCAAGACGAAATAAAACGAACAAATAGAAAGTATAAATAATTTCAGATGGATTCGTGCATCTCCGTATGGTCTGGCTAGAACTTTTCATTTTCGCGATACACATAGGTGCGTGCTTTGAAAAGAGGTCGCCATATTTAATTGGTTAATAATGATCGAATATTTAGGAGTGGTGCTAATAGTTTTACAAAATTAACAACTTTGAAAATAACAGTTAGACTTTTATAGACTGGGGCACGAGTTTTAATACTTAAAATTATTGTCACTTAATATTCTAGTATGTTCTTGTATTATGAGGTATATCATGGTGTATTCTAGTACATTCTAGTCAATTCTTGTATATCCTGGTGCATT
>CM052093.1:7827294-7853818 GCA_028453745.1 Agapostemon virescens | reverse complement strand
ATAACCATCAAAAACATATTATTTCTTCAATAATGTTAATTATGCTAATTGGGATGATAAATTTGACACCTTTAGAAACCCAAAAACATTATTCTATTATGTTATCTGTTACCCATATTTTTAAATTTAATCCAACGCAAACCTTTCAATGTCTCGATTCGAGTATAAATGGGCTTAAGCCACTTTCAAAATAAACGGCTCATATGATTGTATAATTAAATCTATCGAATCAATTCCTATAAATGCAATTTTACCATTTCAATAACGGCAAAATAAAGAAATCTGAAAACGATAACTCGACTGGATGTGACAGATTTAATGTTAAAAATTAAAGGTTCAAGCGATGCCGAAAATCCGACATGATTATTGACTGCTTTGTACAAGCGATGCACACGATTACTCTTTGCGTTCGTTACTTCTTTATCGAGATTTCGCGATGTTCCATATTGCTTGCATTTGCCCTAAAGCCCGTCGCATAAATCTCCTTTTGAAGTAATTGAAAGGGAGATTAAAGAACGATCTTGAAATCAATGCGACAACTATGTATGTTCGGCCGGATAAAAGAACCGCATCGCCGTCGATTTCAATAAATTGACAAGCAAGGGGAGATTGATCATGAATCGACCTACATTCAGAGTTTCTCGAATATTGAAAAGCACCGAGAAGTTTTGAATACCGCACCCATAGAGGCCACTTTCCCGACGATGTTTCCTACGATGTCGTCTATATCTGGTTCTGCGAGACGTATGCATCTCTCTGCAAACGTGAATATCGTATTTACGCGTGCATATGAATCGTTTCAGATGCAATTCGAGCTGCGTCCTGGTGACCAAACGCCATTCAAAATGCTTCCTCTCTCGCGTTACCTATGGGAGATGGCCGAACTCGTTATTCAAAAACGTTTTTGCTAGCAGCACACCGGCAACAGCAGCCGGCTGCCATTGCGACCGAATTTAATTAAGCGGGAAACTTTACAACGCCGCGATGAATTTTTCGTCGTGTTATTACGCGGTGAAACGCCGAATTGTTTGGCTAACAGACTTCTCTTGATTGAAGCAGCAACCATAAAAAACAACCAGAACAGAAAACGGGATTATTAAACGGAACTCTCAGTTCTCTGCTCGCCGAGCGTTCGCATCGCTGAACGTGCTACATGAACGAAGAATTATTATAATTGAATATTCGCTCCGATTAACATTCGTCTCAACGTACTCATGGAAAATAGGAGGAAAGTGAATCTTTATTAGGTACCAGAATCAGTTTCTAGCGTTTACTAATTCATGGAATTACTAATAAGTTAAACTCAACGGTAAAGTTATATTTGTCTCTATCTTCTCAATGGAGAGGTGGAACTGCTTTAATTATGTATTATATTCACTTAGCATACCTTTTCGTCAATTTCGTTCCGTAGACATAATGGGCAAAATAAAACTTGGGAATATCCGCGAAGCAAGGCAACCAGCATCGACTACACTTGGTACACCAATGTCTGGTACGTTTATAACATGCAATCCAATACGGCCAGTTTTGAGGAAATAAAATTCAGCACTTGATCGCTTGCAGATCTCTGCACGTTCTCAACAGCCAATGACATGTCATAAACTGAAATCGCGAAAGGAGTTCGATCCAAGGACCACGAACCACGTACATCGAGAACTAGACCCAGCGGAGATTCCGCCATATTGCTCTATAACGGCACCGACAAGTCCTTTTCTGTCCGGGTCGAGGAACAGCCCGTTCGAAGGGATTTGTTTGCAATGTCTTCGGCGGGTTAATTAGAAAATCGTTACAATGTCCCTTCGAGTGGCACACAAAAAGGTCGTATTGCCCTACAATCGGTACCGGGCCGAAAGGTGACCTTTGTGCGCAGATTTTCGAACACCGTCACGCTAATCCGAAGTGCCATCCTTTCTTCCAAAAAAATTAATTATTGAATCAAACTTATTGAAGGTCACGGATAAAGAAAACGTTTATCAGGTACATTTATGATAATGATGCAATACTAAGATCCTTCAACCCTTAGCCCTCCAATGGCGTCTCTGAGGCGACAATAATAATTGTCACACTACTGTTTGAAACCACTTTTACATCGGTATGTCAGCGTTTAGGAAATTGGTAAAAATTGAAATGTTGCAGTTACGAATAATAGTAATAAACTTTCTATGTACGAAGGGAAATGAACCATGCAGGATGGAATTATTCTAGAACGAAAAGTGTCTCAATTTTGGAATTAAAATTGCTTGGAGTGCAAAGGGTTGACGTTATCGTACGCTTGAAAGCATCTTCTAGTGCCATTTATCATGAATATATGATATGAATCACCGAATGTGTTCGGTGAAATTCGTCAAATATTTTCATGCTGTCTTGTATATTTGAACGTCAGAATGAGTGGAATACAGTTTCTAATTCCAATCACGATTGACAAGCAGTGACAATCAAAAATCAATTTGATAGCAGTAAATATACAAGCATCAATTCTAGAGTCGCTTCGAAACCAATATAGAATTGGGAAAGTAGCAATCGTGGAATTGATGAACAGTCACTGGCATTAATATTCGATCACTCTTAAAAGGATAAAATTGTTTTAATATCAGACTATACGTTTTGAATTTTTTAATGTACTTACAACAATTTATTTACAGAGATCCAAATTACAGAGAAAAAAACTAAAAATTGTTTTTTACAACTTTGTTCATGCAAAACAAGATTAAAAATTTAAAAGATGCGTTTTCTAGAGCTGTGTCAATTATATACATTTTGAAAATTTAATCGAAACGAATAATATTTATCACATTTATCACTGTTATAGACCAAAGGAAAATCATGAAAAACTTTAATTTGGGTCATATTTACGCCTTTCATTGCAACATCGATTGATATTGCCGAAATTTTCATAATCTGTGTAATTGACACAGATCTACAAAATCTACTTTTTAAACTTTCAAACTAGGTCTTTAGGTACTTTAGTACTAGGTACTTTAAAAAGTTGTAAAAAGAACTTTTGGTATTTTCTCTGTAATTTTGTTGAAAATATTTTCACGTCGCATAGTACACTATTCGTTCTAGCTTCCCAATAAAAAATCCAAGTCGTATTGTGCAATATTAAAAAAGCTATAATGTTTTCAATACTGTCTAAGTGTTAATACGAGTGACTACATATAAACCTAAATAAAAACCATAGACAAGAGAGCTAACATTTGAATACATCGATTACATAAGTCGATTAAAACGATTCAACATAAAGTTTCGTCATAGATATTTTAATCAGAACTTTTATACTGTATAAAAAATGTTTGATATTGTGTTCTGAAAATGTCTTAAAGTAAAATAAGCACATTATAATTTCAAACATTACAGAAAAACTCTTTCTAAGGATCTCTTTTCGTTCCGAGTCATTTAAATATCACGTGGTTACGGGTCGTTGAACTATAACAGGATACTATAATATTACATAATAAAAAATCAAAGTTACAAAAAATAAAATTCGTAAAAAGTGACCTTGAGAGAAAAAAAGAAATATGTATCAGAATATTTGCTGTTCGGAGTCAAACAATTTTGCCTGAGGATAATTTTTTGTATCGGAAAAATAACGAAGATGTTAAAAAATGCGAGTAAAAAGGACACCCCGCAAAACAATGTTAAACTATTTTTTCTGAACCGTTTTGAATCGTGTTTACATTAAAGCAGCGAACAGAACTATGTTTACTAAATAAATAGCAACACATGCGTTGGAACCATTTATTACCATTGTTTGCTATTGTCGTCGTTTTTATTACTGTATCACATTGTGCATTTTCTGGGACCTCCATCGATCGTCAAAACGGTTCTGATGTGTCTGACTCGATAGTCAAAACGTGTCTCGTCGCTTTTTCCGAAGTCTGTTTCCTCTTCCCTTCGCGTTGTCCGTGTCGCGAAATTAAGGCGTGGCCGACGCGTTGCACGCAGCACCTTATTCGTTAATTTTCACCTAAAGGGGGAGGATCTTCCACGAACCTGCCGCCACGGTGGAGGAGGAAGCCTCTCCTTCGGGTTGCATATGTTAATTAAAATTTTGGAATGTAGGATGGATATATATAATTGAACTGGAAAGGGTTAACAGTGAAATTAAAAACTTACAAGGGAACACATTCAGATGTGAAAATCCAATTTTGGTGAAACTTACGAGAACTTATAACTTTATTGCTTAAACAAAAAACTGTTGTTAAAATTTACTTGCGCGACTACATGTCCCATTGAAAATACACACAATTTAAAATAAAATTCAAATTTTTTCGACCTCTGGTTTCCCAGATATCTCAAAAATACTCCAACTTTGTGGGCTGTTTTCACCCCTTCAAAGTGGATGGTTGCCGATAGAAAAAGACACGTGTCAAATATTTTTCAAAGAACTATAATCTCCCATAGGTTTCAGCAAAATCGTATTTTCGCATCTGAATATGTTCCCGTGTTAGTGTGATAAGAGTATACGGGATGAGGCACTTAAAATCGGTCACCTGGAAGGAGTGTTTCGCTCAGGGTACCTTTCTTGATAAAGTAATCGGCCTGTACTGCATTTTGTCTACATTCACAGTAAATCGTGATCATATCACACTTTTGAGTCATTGAATAAGACATAGCGGAATCGCGTTTGGAAACATACTGATAGTAAATAAGAATGCTGAATAACAGTAACATTGAAGGACCTTAGTATATTTACTTTAACTACGACGATAGTATATTTACTATTTATTACAAGTCTCAACCATGATAATCTTATTCTGCTTTCATATTCTAAATCTTATATATTTTTTCTGTCCTTGACCTTGAATGACCTTGGAATAATGTAGTCACTGAATTCCTAATGAAAGGGACTATCATTGTAGGTGTTTAAAAAAGGGTGGTTCCATTTAAAAAAAAGTCAAGGTGACCTTGATATCTCTAAAGAGATGACATAAAAACAAAATTTTTTATAGCATCGTGTCAGCCCCATTGTACCATTCAAATATTTCTTTACCATATTTTACGTATCATTAGAAACAACAAAGATATTTGAGGTGCAAACGTTTGGTGACTCACCCTGTATATGAATTGGAGGCGAATCAGGTACTAACGAGAATGTCGTTCAATTGTCCATTTAGTGTCCATCTAGTAACGAATGTAGGAGGTAGAGCCCCTACAATGAAATCAGAAAGATACAAATCTTTGTAATAGATTCGTTTTACGTCAGTTCATTCAACGAGGAGAAGTAATGATATGTAGGTTTTTAATAAATAGAAACAACAATTTATTGTGTTTCTGGGCACATCTCGTCGTCAACTGCGATCCCTCTTGCTCTCGAGACAAGCAAAAAACAATTAGTGGTTGAATTTAGACGATTAGCGGACGAATTACAGATAAATTCTCCAAAGTTATATCTCCAACACTTAAGCCCTAACGTTGTTACTTATGGACAAATGCCAATACGGTAGAACTTCGCTCATTGCGTGAAACAGGATTGGAAAAATAAAAATTGAGGTTATGCGACGAAAGAGATCACCAACCACGCGATTTGTTTCCCCACTACCTAAGCTGCTCGGAGTAGCATGTAGCCACCACAATCCCCACCATGAGTTCCAGAACTTCTAACAACTCGTGATGGTAATCACTAGTGTGCAACGAACAAGGATTTTACACAATAAACGAAGTTGCGACGAGCGAGGTTTTAATATACCTTCTACAAATAATGGAACTTACACGATTAGTGTAAAAATATATTCGCACACTCATTGTAAATGAATGACCTTTTCTAAAATTTCTCCATACAGCTTCAGTTTGTTCTAGATGCTAAAATTAGTTTACCACGTAATATTGTAAATAACTTTTTTTTTAAACTGCCATTGGTCGAAACTGCTAAGGAAAAAATAAAAGTCAGGATTTTAAGTTTCTGAGGTGTACCTATGATGAAAATTTAATGCACCCTCGAACACAGTCTTACCAGAAGGCACCCTCATTTTCCCCACTCCGTGGTGTGATCCTTCAGGAATCCTTATTCTCTAAAATAGCGATTCGACGTCGAGTCGCCTGCCATAATTAACACTAAACCCACCGCTACCGGTCGAAAAGACTGCTTCCACATTTCTTATTTTAAAATTGTTAAAATTAGAAGGATACGCTCTTAAGGAATAATATTTTCCATACGTCGAATTTAATTTTTCTTTGTACACGTTGAGAATATAATGCCACGCAATTATAATCGTAGTAATAGATAATATCTTCATTCGCTAATCCACACAGAATCGACCACACCCAATAAGTACACAGGAATAGCAATACCACGCAGAATCAAAGTCGAATGAGTGCGAGGATTCTGCACCTTCTTACCAATTATTTAAATATGAAATCCGAATTTTTTTATGGAAAATATTATGGAATCTCTTGGAAATTTTAATGAAACAGCTTACCTTATGCGTTTCTATTAACAAAAAAGTATTATTTTAGGGACACTTCAAACACAATCAACTATATATGAATGTTATACTTTTCATTCAAAATGAAATAGATCTTTATTCTTTAGAAACCAATGCTCAAGGTCTCTTCATTTAGATGTTGATTCATACAAATATCTTTCACGTCTTACTGTAAGCTCATTTCTACATGCAATCATCAGTAAACGCAATCGCAACGTTTTAAATCTAAGGATTATTTGGTAAATTTTGTAATAGTCAATGCGATATATTTAACCATTACCCAATGATGCTTCGGTACGTCAATTACGTGCGGCGTATGCTTAAAGAGGAAGGTTTTGGGAAGATTTTAGCGTTTGAATCGTGTCGATAGCGCAGATAGTTTGGCCGAGGCGCGTCCCCAAAGATTGGCTAACATTGGAGGGACATACCCTGGTGAAAAGAGCGGCAAAATCCGGAAATAATTTTTAGATTACCCATTCTTTTGATATTTTGGTTACACATACCTAGACGCGTAGACAGAGTGTATGCCAATTTTTAGATCGATCGGAATCGAATTGCGGCAGATATTCTGGTCGGGGCAATCCGGTAACCGTCAAACTACAACCTTCGAAGGGGAATGTGATGGGTAAAAAAATGTATTGTCGCCGATTCTTTTACAACTCTAAGCAACACTTTGTAGTACAATTAAAGTACATCCAAAATATAAAGGGTTATCATTTGGAAAATAGTGTACGGTTTAAAGACAATTTTCTAACAGTACCACTTCTCAATCACACCATCATCTCTTACACATACACACGCGCGCGCGCACACGCACGTATACTTCTCACATCCTACACATGTTTTACATATTTTCATGCAGCCTTCATAGAATGTTACAAGGAGCAAAGGAAAACGGCTGCAACCTGTCGCGTCGGTGAGAGCAAAATGGTAAATCTATCCAATTCAATTTATCTATCCCGGCCCTGCAGGTTGGTAAGCAAATGCCCAAGGGAACATCTCGTTCAAACTTAAATATCGTCGTTTTTATGCAAATAATGATGTAGTTCAGTCTTTCAGACGATCTTTGGCTCGAGACCATTATCCCAACGCCGGTCTTTCAAATGCAGCCAGACAGTGTCTGTCGTGTTATCGAGTGCCATCGATCGATGAAAAAGGAAAATGGATTCCGTGTTTTCCTAAATATCTGAATTAGTAAGCATTTTCTTTACACCCTGATGACACTTCCCAATACTATATTTTATTCTAGAATAACTAAACTGCAATACGTGGAAATAACGACGAGGATTAGAAATACGAACATAACCGAATGTTTCTTACTCGGAAAAGAAATACTGTATTTCTGCGTATTTTTCGAGGTTTTAGGAGTTACACGGTTCCCTATGATTCTTTAAAATGACAGGGACAATAAGCACTGGTTTGAAAAATAACGTAACTGTTATGTGAAATAAAGTGAATATATTATAAAAAAACTAACGTTAACAAACTAACAGCGAGGGATCGCTGTTGTCCGGAATTCTTGAAGGCCGATGTCTGCACGTCAGGTGGGGTCTTCTGGCAATTATATAAAAACTAAATCTCTTAAATTATATAAACTAAATCTTTTAGCGGTCCTACGTTGATTGGGATTTTTTATGATCGTCTTTTATCTCTCATGCGGAACAAATATTTTAGAAAAACAGAATGAGTAATAAAGGGTGTCCCAAAATTAATGCAAGATTTGAATTTTTCGCCATTTTTGCAGTAAATTGTTTGCAACCATGAAAAAAGAACAATTTGACAGCTGAGAGTTTAGGGTTAGTAAAAATGGAGCGTTATACGATACAATAGCGTGTTTTCATTATTGAACAATATTTAAAAAATAATGAAAGTTTGGCGGTCGCAGTTCGAAAATTTTATACAAAATATGGTGAAAATAGTGTTTTAACCTCGTCAACTGTGGAAAGATTAATTGAAAAATTCAGGGAGACTGGATCAGTTGGAGACGCTAAACACACCGGTCGTCCAAAAACAAGCCGTTCAAATGTCAATATCGAAGCACTGCGTGAGTGTGTTGATGAAAACCCAGGAACATCAATTCGACGTCGTGGACAAGAATTGCAAATTTCAAGAAGTTCTCTACAGCGTAAACTCACAAAAGATCTATGTCTCCATGCTTAAAAAATTCAATTAACACAACTGAAGCCTAATGACTATGAACAGCGAAGAGAGTTCGTGGAATGGATTATTGTACATCAACAAGTGGATGCTGATTTTTGATAATGCATGATAACACAGTTCTTTCTGCCGAAATTGGATGCTATTGATGTGGCCAATATGTGGTTTCAACAAGACAGTGCCACATGCCGTACAGCCAGTGAAACAATTCAATTACTGCATGAGATATTTCCTGGTCGTGTTCTCTCTCATTTCGGTGATCAGAATTGGCCCCCTAGATCGTGTGATTTAACACCATTAGATTTCTTCTTATGGGGTTATTTGAAGTCAAAGGTCTATATCAACAAGCCCACAACCACCTGTGTATTGCAAGAGGAAATTAAACGCTGCATCAACGAAATTCAGCCACAATTATGCAGAAAGGCCAGCAATGCCGTGGAGGCCATTTGCCCGATGTGTTATTCCATAAATAACCCTATCCTATGTACTTTATGATTCAATGAAAAAATAACAATCTAAAGACTAAAAACTATGTTTTCTATTTAATTCAAACCTTGCGTTAATTTTGGGATACCCTTTATATAAAAGTGATATTTGGTAATACATTTAGTAATTCACTCTAGTCCGAATATACGAGTTCAGGCTTCACGATCGCGTAGCCAAGTTGATATTATCGTTGCTAGTATTATAGGAGTTGTACCAGAAGTATCAATAAACTAAAAAATGTCGGAAATCGCGAATATTTTCACAAATCTCGAACAACCTCGGGAATACCGAACATTTTCGGAATCCTATACATTCTGAGGAATCCCGAATCTTTTCGGGATCCCGAGCATCTGCGAGAATTCTAAATATTTTTGGGATCCCACCCCGATCCCGAGAAAAATTCTCGTCCTCATCGACATCCTGTACGCCCCTGATTTGTATGTTTTCTATATGCATTTTTAGTTGCGTTGGTATAGGTACGTCAATGATCGTAAATGTCATTCTTACTTTGAAATAAATTATAATTGAGTAGTTTTTAAATGTGTGAAACGACAGGTATGGTTAAAATATAACGAAACATAATTTATTCTTTAAGAATTTGAAGGAGTGGATATCCCGAATAATATTATACTTATACATTTTCAGTTGCGTTCGTACAGATACGTCAGTGATCGTAAAGGATATTTTTATTTAAAAATAGATATAAAATAAATAATTATAAAATATATATATAAAGCAAATAATATAAAAAATATAATGTAACATAGTTTAAAGATTCGAGGATGTTGATATCTCGAATGATTTTCTACCATAAATTACATAAAAATGTGCAATAGTACAGTTAATATTGCAACGATAGTAAGTGCAACGATAATATAAATCCTAGTGTAAGAATTTAATATTTAAAAACTATTACGGATGTACTTCTCAGGACAGAATCATAAAACTCAAGAAAAGTATTATTTTATACCTGACCTTAAAAAAACATCAATATTTTCATTTTGTTTTATTGTAATACTTTAAAACGTTTCGTTTAGTTTCATGAAAATACTAGTAAACGTATGTAAAATGCAGTTCTGCAACTTTATGATAAATAAATATAAATAAATAGAAACAACTATTATATATATGTTTTAGTTCGAGTTTATAGTAAAATCGAGTTAGGAATCAAATATTCCAACTAATTAACTGAATATAACAAATTTAAAATGTCGATGGTTTATTAAACAGAAATAAATCTAAAGTCTTGTGCTTCTTGAGTTTCAACAAATATTTCAATAAATATGCGAATAATAATTTTCTTTAAAAAATGGTTTTACCGATTCAATTTCCTCACTGTATACTTGGCGAAATTATTTCCTGTGTGGTTCAACAATTTCCAAAACTTGATTACGTTTTCGGAATTCAAAACTAGTTTATATGCGCAAAAGGAAGTTTCGTTGGGGGATCTTTGGCCGTTTCCAACGAAAATCAATATCGCGGTTTAAGAGGGAAATATACAAGATATCGTATGCGATCGAAGTCGAATACAAGATGGCGGACGGCGAGCGTAGCAGAGCGTCACATGCGAATTAACCCGAATTGAAAAATAAACGCAATAACGTAGCGAAGAAAGAGCGGAGATGTTTCAAATTAAGGGGGAAACACTCCAGGTCTATGACGGACTATTTTCTGCCAGTATAATGCGTCCTTCAATGGGCAAGCTGCTTTTCTACTCCCGGGTTTAAAAATATCCCCTTTATGCGACAGCGCGTCCATACATACGGCTCCGTTCGAACAAAAGAATTCCTCCCCACAAAAGTTGACGTCTTAGAAAAGAGGAACTCGTCACGAAACTCTCTAATGGCCGAGATTTTCGCGGTTCTCGATATATTGCTTTAAGTAGAAAGTTGGTGAACATCCGTTCCCTGACAACTGACAGCTCTTTCGCAACGAAATAAATAAAAAAAATGTTGGAACATTGCAAGTCAACGGATATCGCACAGCTGAAGCTTTAGAAATGAGAGAGACAACTTCTTTCAAACACGTTCGCCATAAATTGTACGAAAAATTAAATTGATTTCGAGGCTTAAATCCTTATTCTTACACTTATCTCATTTTACGATTACAGTAATCAGAACGTTTCCTCATCTTCATGCTTTTCTTAAAAGAAAACGAAAATTTATATCTATCGTCTTCCCCAATGTATATATACCGACAAAAACAAAATGGAAGTTCATTTTAACTCGAAGCGATTTTAATTATAAAATCTGAGATATTTCTTGACCTAGAATGGTTCCATTGTACATGGTTCATTTCCTTCCGGATATATACAATTTATTACCATTACTCGTACGCGCAATACTTCAATTCTTATTGATTTCTGAAACACAAACATAGTGATGTAAAATTTGTATTGAATAATATTATGGCAATTTTTAGTGTCAGTTCAGAGGAGCCATTGGAGTACCAAGGGTTAAGATTAGTTAGTGTGTATTGTCTTATAAAAATGCCAAGGTTTAACTTATTTAGACTAGTTCCGATTTTCATCAGAATATATCGATTCCTATGAAAGCAATTTTATAACTTCAATAATTGCAGAATAAAAAATCTGAAAAGGGTCGTTTGACCCGCTGTGGGGGGTTTAGTGTTGATGAAGATTAACGTGATACCGTTCGGAGACAAACAAATAAGGTTTTACATAATGTTCGGATTTTAGGGGAAATCATTCAATAATAATATATTTTCTATACTTAGAAAATTATACTTTATTATATGACCGAATATTAATATAGATATTCAATGCAATTAATATGATTGAAAAATTATTCTCTACTGTGAGTTTTTTCAGCTCGCTTCTGTTTTATTGTTTTCAGTACCAATGATACAAATATAATTAGTGAAGACGTTGGATCACTACAAATTGTGCATTAAATGCCGGCGAAATATATATTTTGAATAGAGCAACATATCTTATAATTTGAATCTAAAATAATTACTGTATAAAAAACATTCGCTTCAATTTTCATAAATAGAGTATTTGATATTTTAAATGCTGTAACAATTTTTGGCATTTTATATTTTGACTTAACAGTGTTGCAGCCCGTATCAAGACGAATTTTACGACCCGATATACCACGACCATCGGATGATCTTGAAGACAAAGAAATTAATATTTCAACAAAATATAGCAATCTGCTCCAATAGATGGTAATAACTTGGATTTATTATTAACACTAGAAATACTGAACAATAAATCTAACGATATACATTGCTTTGTAATAATAACAAGACTGCATCTTGTAAAACTTCATACAATACTTATTGTAAGGTATACGTCATTAACACTTTGACTGCCATGCCACCCACATGTGGGTGACAGAATTATTTGTCCATGTTTAAAAGTATATTTTTAAATATTACAAGAAGGTTGAAAGTGACCATTTGTCATACATTTTGAATTTTGACATTTTTGCTTTATTAAATAAATTACTTTGCTTTTGTGGAGTTTTTGACGTTATTAGTTCGGCAGTTAAAGTGTTAAAGAAGTACATCCGAAAATTTCTGATGAAAACGTTTTTATAAATTCAATAATTGTGAAAGAAAAGACTAGGGACCAGTCAAAATGACCGGTTTGGTAGTTCTAGTGTGAACACTCGAAATTACCAATACATTCAATTACGGAACCTTGACTAAATGAACGCAAACGATTTCGTGGAAAAAGTTGCATCAAATGTCGAATTGAAGTCCATGTTCGTGTTGGCACAATTCCGCTCTACGTAGCAAGTTTGCATTGATTGCTTTGTGCATTGTGCCAACAAGAACATGGACTTCAATTCGACGTTTGATGTAACTTCTTCACGAAATCGTTTGCGTTCATGTTTAATCAAGCTTCTTCAGTGCAATAAATGTTTCTTGAGTTTCTTTACCCTCTTGCACTGTAACATCGAGTCAGACTTGTGATGAATATTTCGAACAGTCATATTCGAGTTAATAATTTCCTATAAATCCATAGAAAGTTCTATGTGATTGTTGCTGAGAAATACTTTGGGATACATTCAACATAAACATCTCTCTTCGTCGAAATAATAGGTGGCAGAGAAGTTCTAGTCACTGCAACGATAACATCAATCCTAGTTCAAGAATTTAATATTTAAAAACTATTACCCGATATATTTCTCAGGACAAGTTTATAAAACTCAAGAAAAATATTATTTTACATCAGACCTTAAAAACCATCAATATTATCATTTTGTTTCATTGTACAGGCAATTCGTACCTACAACATTTTAATTTTTAACGATTTTTTTAAAATGCAAACGTAGCGATATAAAAGTTGTTTTAATTAATAGTAAGGGAATTTTCAGTGTCGTCTCAGAGGCGCCATTGAAGCGCTAAGGGTCAATTCAGCTTATCAAAAGTGTCATTTAATTACACAGTTTCTAGTAATATAATCAGACAAAATGTATGTGCGAGAAGGACAATGAAAATTATGTTTAAAAACATTCACGAGCGCTAACGGTTAAACTCGATTTTGCACGATGCCATTTTTGAGAAGCTTTCTCATGTTTTATATGTTGTACCGTTTGAAAGGATTAGCTAATTTCCTTGGATATTTCGGCGGTTCGCTAATTGCAGTGAAGCACCGACCCGACACAACATTTTGATGACAAAATCCAAATAGAAAATTATATGGTCGAAGGACTTATATGTTGTGTCGTGTCAATGCTCAACTGCAATTAGCGAATCGCTGAGATAGGCTCCTCAAATAAAGGTAATAAATAAGATAAAAGTGTTAATCTGCTTTCCGGATAACTGTACAACTTTAATCAACGATGCGAAGAACGGATGTAGAAAGTTATCAAACAAGTTGACTGTAGTCAATTTTTGTTCCGAGTTGTAGTTCTAGTTTGCGAGGAACTTTACAATGGAGACATCTGTGAGTACAGGGTGTCCAAAAAATGTTCGACTTTCTTGAAAAGGGAGGGATTCCTGGGGCTATTATAAGCACCTTTTTCTTTTCGAAATTTATTATATTTTTACGTTATTATCCAGGCTTCGTTTTCATGTTATTAACAAAAAACAACATGGACCAATCAGAATGCGATTACGGTGAACTCCGAAGTCCAAGTGTTTCGGTAATAAATCGAAAAAGAAGCATAAGATTACGAATTGGAAAGGGAAACTTTTCTTAGAATGAACCCAAAGATTATTCCTTTCAACGAACTCGGACATTTATGGGACATTCTGTACAAGGAAATCTCATGGGGATGAAACTCCATTGATTGGTCCGTGTATTTCGGTAGAAACTCGAATAGAAAGCGTCAGATCGCGACTTGACAAAGGAAAACGTTTCTTATAATAATGCCAGGGATCATGTTTTTCAACGAACTCGAATATTTATGAAAGACTCTGTATAAAGACTTCTTATGGGGATAAAAATGACCTCTATAATATTGGACGTGCGGCCTTCCAAATAAAACGGAATAGAAAGACTTTTAAAATAAATACTAAAACAGGGTAACTCTCGCATACAACGAACCACGAAAGTATTCGAACGGTTTCGAATGTTTGAGGCTTTAGAAGGAATGTACTTGCATTACGAATTCCATAGCACATTTGTTCCACGAGTAAACTGTTAGCGCGCTGATTATATATATGTAAATTTTGAAGACGATACGTTAATGTTAATAATAGTTGTAAAATATTTCTGGGAAACATCGACGACACGAAGGCCATAAAAGATGGCCATATTCGAATGACGGAAGTTTTTCTACACGAACATTGCATCGGTAGGACAGAATATAAACATTGATATAATCAGTTGATATAGCACTTAATGCGATTAGTACTGTGACTGTTGGCATAGTTATAAAATGTACATTCACAATGTGTCCAAAAAAAAACCAGAACTGACTGTCATTTTGAAGGAAGTCATTTTGACTGCTTTTTAATTTCAATTAGAAAAAAAAATTGTGTATATAATGATACAATTACTTAGAATTTTGTGACTTTTCGTACAACATATAAATGCGTTTATTAATAATTGTAGTTACCTTCACCTTCCTTCATTTCCGGTATACATGCATGTATATGTTATACCTACAGTAGCTCACGAAAGTATTCAGACACTCTTCAGTCCTAAATAACTTTTTAAGGATTCAACCAAACGACTTGACTTTTCTGGAGCAACTAGAAGTATTGATTTACTAAATGATACGCAAGAATAATTTAGAAACAATTCTAATTGGAAGAAACTACAGGAAAAAATAAAAAAGACATTTTTTAAAACATTTTTATTTTAACTCGTAATGAAAATTTAAAATATGCATCTTGCAGACCTGTGTTAGTTATACGCATGCTGAAAATTTCATTGAAATCGATTAGCGCATAAAAAAACGACACGCGTAGAAAGTTGTAAGAATTTGTGGAGTTTAAACAGAAACTGACCGAATATCGTGAAAAATTGCGATTTGCACCATTTCTGATGGCGTGCAGCTCGTGTGTACGTCGATCGATTTCAATGAATTTTTCTGCATATGTATAATTATCATAGATCTACAAAATGTGGCTTTAAAATTTTTTATACGTGACTCAAATGATTTAAATTTAAAGAATGTTTTTTATATTTTTCATGTAATTCATACCAATTGCAACTGTTACAAAATCCTTTTCGCATATCATTTAGTAAATCAATGGTTCTAATTGCTCCAGAAAAATCAAGACGTTTGGTTCAATCTTAAAAATGTTATACAAATTCAAAGAGTGTCCGAATACTTTCGTGAGCTACTGTATATTGCCCAAAAGCAGTCGTTTTGACTGCTTGGGAAATTTAAAATAATCAAATGACTCTTATTATTGAATTGAGTAAATTTCTTATATGACCAGTTCGGTTCTGTATTGAAATAACATTTTTCATTTTTTTCGATTACCGTTACATGATACATACAAGTCATGTGCTTCTTGATTCCGTAGGTTAGGTGGAAGTTATTATGATGCTAACATCCCAGCTTCGTCTCTTTCCGCGTACGTCCCTGCCCTATCCTTCCTACTTTTTTTCGTGACGCTAGCATCAAAAACTTCATCGTGTAAACGGGCCCGTTGCTCAATAAACTAAAGTAGTACTTGTTATTCGTATCTTTATGCAGTGATACTTGTTGTAACAAGTTGTTTGTTTTATATCATTTGCGCCCTAAATTCATGAAAGAAATATCGAATAGAAGTGAGTTATTGGATAAGCTAACGAACATAAGTGAAGAGTGTTCTGATATAGAATCAGATTCAATAAATTCTGAACTATCATCTGAACATGAAACAGTTCATATTCAAAGTGAAACAGCTGAAACTGAAGATAGCGATGAAGAGTCGATCACCAATCATGAAAATGAAAGTGTCATCAATATGCCCAGGAAAAGGTGTAGAGTGCTAAGTAGTTCAGACTCTGATGAAAAAACTAAAAACACCTTTCAGGTGACCGAAACAGCTGCCGATGGTACTGTGTGGTCAAAATTTGACGAAGGTGGTATTCCTGGAAGGTTACCATCTACTTGTATTTTCAAGGGTGTGAAAGGGCCAATGGGCTACGCAAAAAGGAACATTATGGCAGATAATCTTATCAGTGCATTCTCGTTGATAATAGATAACCATATTATCCCACATAACCCACAAAGATCAACTGCAACATCATCAAATGCAACCCATTCTAACAAACGCAAAATTTGTCAAGTACGACTTTGCCACAACAACAAAACGAATAATATATGTGAAAAATGTCAAAAGTATGTTTGCGGAAGATGTACACATAAAAAGATTTTCACTTTTATTTGCATAAAATGTACAAATAATAATGCATAAATTATATTTTTTCCAAGTGAAATAAATTGTTTTTATTGTTAATGTTTACTAATAACCTGTTATACAACTGTAAATAGTATCAAAAAATATTAAAAATTAATTTTAAATAAATTTATTTACACATTAGTTATTCTTTCATAATGCAGTCATTTGTATTGCTTTTGGGCAATATAGGTATATACTAAGTTTCAGTCTTTCTAGTGTTAATAGATAATTTATAGTTGAATGGCACAATGAAAAAGAAAGATTCAATTTTCAAATCTGTGTTAAAATTATTCAAACAAAATTTCGTTATAATTCAACAAGCCATTCAATGTGTAGCATGTTCAACCAAAAGTTTGCTATAATCATTCAGTAGAAAAATTCGTTATTCTCCTAAAGGCAATTCTATTTGTATCATGTTCAATCAAAATCGTATCCTGAAACACTTGCTATACCGTACTCAAATAATAGAGGCTTCGAGTTTTGAAATGAATCCAAACTTATTTGTTTAACCAAGCTATCATAGTTCAAACATTTCCCGAGAATCGGATTGTTCAAATAAATTATCATTTATCGAAACAACTTTCCAATACCAATCGAAAAATGTTTTTCTTCAAACCTAATTGATCAGAAATTCTGAAAAAATTAGTAAGTAAAACCGCAGGTCTTATTATTGATTAAATATAAAATTACAGTTTCAGAAGAATTTATGACTAACGTGTTGAAAAAGATCATGCAAATCTCTTAATCAAATCTACTTTTAATTGTAACAACTAGCTACAACATTAATTTCGAATGGCTGATGCACAGGAAGAACATGTTTCGTGATTGACATTGCACAATTTACATCATGAATTTTTCATGCAAAATTAAAAGTCAATCAAGCTTATTAGAATGCCTCATTTCTCGCTGAACGCGGAAATTCGTCCAATAAATAGCCGGATTTAATAAACTGAACCGTCAACTGATATAAACAAATTTTTATTGTACACTAATATATATATATATCTATACATATTGTTACGAATATAGGTTGAGACTATCGGTATCCGTTTAGATATCGATGCAATTTAACACGGTCTGGTTACACTGTGGTTTTGGTAACGGCGTTGTAACAAGAATTGACATAATGTCAATTGACAGACACAAATTTTAATTATATACAAATATACGTGAACAAACGTGTTTTTGCATTGATTTCTACACGAAATTAAAATCATAATAAAATTCATTTGTGTACGAAGATTTAAATTTCTGTAGTTGTGAATGGAATATTGTACAGAGTCAACATCGTAAGTTGTATTTTCCAAATATCAGTAACGAAAGCAAATGTTGTCATTATATTATACCAGGTCGTAACGTGTTCCTCGAGAAAAATCGTCGGCTTTGCAGATTGTCCAACAATATTAGATGTAATACGAACAGAAGGATACATCATTGTATAATGAAAAGTGTCAGCTTGTCGCAGGACCCTTGCTCAAACGAACGTCTCTTTCAAGATGGTACGACTATTTCAAGAACTTCGAGCAAAAAATATATATGAAGGGCTGCTGCCTGAAGGATGTCAGTCTCTAATATGGAAATCTAACTCTACACGATGTAGCCATATAAAAGAATCTGATATTTCACCAGAATAAGCTGTTAAAAGAACGTATAATATTATCGTAGTCGGTAATTTATGTTAACAGAAAATTTACAAACATCAAGATTCATTATCCAAATCAGGATTTTTTACATATTCTTAAATAACATTTTTGTCATTTTCAATTAAAAAAAACTAACTCTAACTTAGTTTAACTTTTTTATTCAGCGCACAAAGTTATTCTGTTTGATATTTTAATACGTATGATTTTTAATATTATATGCTACAGCTTATTACTAAAAATTTATGCATCTCGCCTAGCTGTTAATATTAACGAGCACTGCAAGTATAAATAACCAGGAAGCCATTTTGCAGCTAGTTAACCTCCGAATTAACTTCGTCGCGTTTCCATCGTATTAAACTTGTTTAAAAATGTACAAAAAGTAAACATTTCTGTATCCCTACTCGTGTTTAGAGTACAATTTATAATAGACGTATTACGTATAAAAAAAAACATACATATGAAATAAAACTGTAGAATGACAGCAGTAAAAATGAATGTCGTCAACAATTTAAATGGTTAATGTACACATTCATAATCTTTCCACAATAAGATTGAACATTCGGCTATTCAGCAATCATTCATTAAGTCGAAATGCAACCAATCAAAAATGTATGTATGCACACAGTTTTATTGCTTCATATAATTATATAATTATAATATGGACCGTTTATTTTGAAAGTGGTGTAAGTCCAACTTCCATAGACAGAAAAAATGGCATTAGGAAAAAAGAATTTCCTGTACACACCACAGCATTATTATGACGTTATAAACCAATTTAGACAACATAATAAATTTATTTTACACGAAATGAAACGAGAGAATTTCGTTTCAACAAAAAATCTACAAAACGCAATTAAAACACAGATAAGAAGAAACACTAATGGAGAAAAAGTAAATTGGTTGCAAATATGTTGGATGAGATTTTGCAAAGTGCACCGTATACTATTTTATATAAAACATCAATGGAGGACACAGTATTTAAGACTCTAAATTTATCACCTACATGTAAGGGAAGACTGCCAAAATTTGAAAAACTCGCTCCGGCGCCTTTGTATCACGGTGCCAGGTCTATTACATACGAAAAATATGTATACACTCTGTATACTCTACAAGCTATAATGTCTTCGAGATCTTGTACAACTGGAGATCGAATGTTTCTTAAATGACCAAGCCAGGATAAAGTACTACGAAATCGCATATGAAAACTAAGTGTGAAGCTATTAGCTCGATATTATTGGCTAGATAGAAGTAGCGAATAATATCGATTGCCCAGGTCTCACCACGTGGAGGTTGCTTCACAAGAGACCCTGAAAGGAAGTCAGAAGGAAGTCGGAACAACTTTCTTACAACGACGACTTATAAACTAAGTATCGCAGATATGTCGAGTAATTACTACGGGCAAAGGATGCGAATCGGAGAATAAGTCTCCGATCCACGCGGGACCAAAAGCGAATCAGACAGAAGGCTCTGATTCTTTCAAAGAGAGAGAGAGAAACAAGTGCGAACCGGAACAGAAGGCTCTGGCCCGAGAGTGACGCGACGCGTACAATGCTCGCAAGTCTTAAACAGACCAGGGTCAGCAACCGGCGATCCGTCACGGAAAGCGATGACCAAGAAGAAACGTCCAAACGACAAAATCCCCCGACTACCTGACGTGAACACGTATGCCACGGCTTGGGTAGAATTACGTAAGGAATTTTGTACGAGTGAACAAGTCCCTCGGACATCCCTCTCAATGACTTCGCGCCGGCACCAACACTGGACGGTTCAAAACTTGCAAGCAAGGCCGACACAACAAAATATGTGACGGAGTCAGAACACGAATCGACAATTGTGAAGCTAAGGCAATAATCACTCGACATATTTACAAGGGCGCTTTACAGTCTTATCGGCTAACGCACGCACATTAATCTAATTCGCTAACTATACTTAACTTAGTCTTTGAGACGCACGCTGTCTTCTTTCTTCTTCCTTCTGTCTTCTCTCTTCGCTGCATTTAAATGAACCGACTAATCATGAATACAGAGAGTTCGAAGAAACAATGAAATAGACGATGTAACCAACGATGTTATAATCGGAAAGTTAGAACTGTCAGAAAATCAACGACGATTTATGTACTACAAATCTAAGTAAACGTGCATGCAATGACCTATAGGCGCTTCGGGGCCCCGTGGACGCTACATCCCGTACTCGTTCACGGACCCAAACAGTGAGCGAGCCCCTGAGGGATCTCGAATCGATGGAAGAACAATTTTCATGAAGAACTATAAACGTTGTAGAACTAGAGAATTCAAAGTTTCGTAAATGAACCGATCTGGATAAAGTGCTACCAAGTCGCATATGAAAACTAAGTGTGAAGCTATTCGCTCGATATTATTCGCTAGTTAGAAGTAGCGAATAATATCGATTGCCCAGGTCTCACCACGAGGAGGTTGCTTCACAAGAGACCCTGAAAGGGAGTCAGAACGAAGTCGGGATTCCTTCTGGTTCCCTTTCTTACAACGACGACTTATCAACTAATTATCGCAGATACGTCGAGTAATTATTACGGAGAAAAAGTTGTGAATCGGAGAAGAAGTCTCCGATCCACGTGGGACCAAAGGCGAATCAGGCAGAAGGCTCTGATTCTTTTAAAATGAGAAACAATTGCAAACCAGAGCAGAAGGCTCTGGTCCGAGGGTGACGCGACGCGTACAATGCTCACAAGTCCTAAACAGCCCAGGGTCAGCAACCGGCGATCCGTCACGGAGAGCGATGGCCAAGAAGAAACGTCCAAACGTGAACAACCCCAAAACAACTACCTGCCGCGAACACGTATGCCACGGCTTGGGTAGGATTACAGATTGGGAATCCACGAGTGAACAAGTCCCTCGGACATCCCTCTCAATGACTTCGCGCCGGCAGCAACCCTGAACGGTTCAAAACTTGCGAGCAAGGCCGACACAATAAAGTATGTGCCGGAGTCAGAACACGAGCCAAACAAAAGTGAAGTGACGGCAATAATTACTCGACATATGTACAAAGACGCTTTAAAGTGTTATTAACTAACGCGCGCCTGAAGTCTTATTAAATATCGCACGACTTAAAGCTTATTAAATATCGCACGCACGCACGTAAATCTTACTCGGTAACTAAACTTAACCTAGTTTTCGCAAGACGCGTTGTCTTCTTTCTTCATTCGACGAGTTGGATACAGATATGCAATTAATACGACGATACAATCAACGGTGTTATAACCAAGAATCAAAAAACTAATGATGATTTAAGTACAATAAATCTAAGTAAACATGGACGCAAAGAGCTATAGGCGCTTCGGGGCCCCGGGGACGCTACATCCCGTACTCACTCACGGTCCCCAACCGTGAGCGAGCCCCTGAGGACTGCTGAGCGCAGAAGTTCCAACGTTGAAAAACCGGAACCTGCAAACACCGATGATAGCTAGCTATACATACATAAACATTGAAATATGCGACAGATATGATAATATAGTAACATTATACACAATAATAATCATTAGAAAAGTACCGTTGATGATGGAAGACAGTGGGAAGGGACTTACCCCCTGCTGGCAGCATAAAACATCCTCAGGAACAACCACTGGTCACCCCCAACACCGGACACCCCAGCCTGGGACCCTCAACACTGGACACTCACTTCTGACCCCGGGGCCCGACCGCTCCCTTCGGGGAGCTGCGCACTACTGTACTGACTGCGCGCGCTGACCTCGGATGCCCCACCAGCGCATACTTACAGCGCTGCGCAACGAAGTGTGACGCTCCCAACTCCGACCGACCTTGATAGATCCCGAGCTTCGCGATCCAGATTATCGATCGATTTATTATTTCAGGCTGTATTGCGTTTGTAACAATTCATTTTGGCTGGTGAGTCGGCCAGCACACTTTTTACCATCTGACTACACCGTTTTTTAATCGAAATTACTAACCCTTTGCACTCGAAGCTTTATTGACTCGAATACTAAGGCGTTTCTTCGGACCTAGGCCATTTTCGTTTTATACGATTTATTTAATTTTATGCATATGGAGTTTTGTAATATTACCCGTCCTTACAATGATTAAATTTTTATGAATTTCTTAGGTACAAGCATAGTGATGTAGAAATTGTTTTTGTTGAAATTTAATATATAAATTTACAACAAAATGAATCTATTATTTCTTTAAGAGGAAGGATCGATTAAACCGGCTGTTAACCTATATATGCATATATTGTATGTTGTTCCCGGCTCAATTGTTTATATTCGACTGTTCCTCCTCTTGTGTCTGTTAGTGGTAACGTTTCTTTCAAAGATTAAAGACGTGTCTCACTGCTTCTAGAAAAGTTATTAAAATATATAGTATAGTAGTATATAGTGTATATACAGTGAAGTATATATTTTCGGGTAATATACGAAAATATTCGGACGCTCTTTGAATCTAAATAACTTTTACAAAATTGAACCAAATAACTTGACTTTTCTGGAGCAACTAGAAGCATTGATTTACTAAATGATATGCAAAGATAATTTTAAAATAATTGTAATTGGTTGAAATTACGTGGGAAAGTAGAAAAGACATTTTTTAAATCAATTTTATTTTAACTCGTAATGAAAATATCTCGTAGAGTCGCCAACGGATGGACAATTGGAAGACTCTCGCTAGTACCTGATCCGCCTCCGATTCATATACAGTTGCTCGCGAAAGTATTCGGACAATTTTTAAATCTAAATAACTTTTTCAAAATGAAACCAAACGACTTCACTTTTTCTAGAACAACTAAAAGCATTGATTTACTAAACGACATGCAAAAATCATTTTGAAATAATTGTAATTGGTAGAAATTATGTGGAAAAGTAAATAAGACATTTTTTAAAACATTTTTATTTCAACTCGTAATGAAAATTTAAAATATGCGTTTTTCAGAACTGTGTTAGTTATACACATGCTGGAAATTTCACTGAAATTGCTTGACGCGGGAAAAAATGACACGCGTAGAAAGATGGAAGAATTTGTGGAGTTTAAGCAGAAACTGACCACGAATCGTGAAAAGTTGTGATTTTCATCTATTTCGATGACACGTAGCTCGTGTGTATAACTATCATAGATTTACCAGATGCATCTTCAATATTTTTAACACGCGGCTCAAACAAAAAATATTTAAAAAGTCCTTTGTTTAATTGACATGTAATTCATACCAATTGCAACTATCTCAAAATCCCTTTTCGCATATCATCTAGTAAATCGATGCATCTATCTGCTCAAGAAATATTAAGACGTTTGGTCCAAAAGAGCCGATTTGGTAACACGCACTCGAAACGAAGCGTAGTTTTATGTATTTTCCTTTTCTGTTTTTGTCGAATACTTTTGTGGCGTCCGTTTAACCAATGTCGACGACAAATCTTTCGTAAGTATTATTTACGTTGTCACTTCCAATTTAGTATGTATAACCGTGATGGTTGTACATTACTACAGGAGTAAAAATATTTTGCAATTGTTAATGGGCCTCACCCTTTTTAAGCGTCAATACTTTCGTGTCTCACTGTATGGGATGGGATTTTGGAAGGAAGTAAGTTCGATACGTTCAGAGATGTATATAGTTAAAAGTTTCTTTATTCAAAGTCCATTCTAAGAAACCATTCTATGTTTCAGCTATTAGCATGATATTATTCACTGCTTGCAAGATATTATAACTCGTAGAGTCTATGGAATATACATATAAGGGTATACAGCAGCTATTACCTAATATACCTCCTGTGCATCATGAATATTTCAAAACACTGCCACATGAAGAGCATAAATAATTAATAATACCAATATCTTGTGTTAAGTTTAACAATATATAAATATAATTAACGTTCAAAATAAAAAATATTAATTCTATTTTATTTCATGTTATTATTTATAAACAAAATTGGATTAATATGAAATATATTTTAAGTGATATTTATTATTTCAAAATTGAAATGAAATGATATTTACAATTGACTAATTATGAAAGTGGTGTAAGTCCATTTGCAGCCTGGAAATATATATTATTTTAGTTAAATTCGCCTAAAAGAAATTTATATAATCAAATTACATATTGATAAATTAGTACAAACATTCCCAGACTTCTCATAATTAACCTATATTTTTTAATTGTCAGATCTGCTAACATTTAATTTTCTCGAAACAGAAGAAAATGGACTTGCACCACTTTCAAAACGATCCATATAATATATATAATTGTTGGAGAATATATTAATAAATATAATTGTTGAGAACGAAACAAAAATTTAATGTCGGTGTGTACTGCTTAAGGTGTTCCAAAAGTTCTATTAAAGTTTCGGTTTCAAGGAACGTCAATTTGAAAATTCGTAATAAGAATTAATCTGGAGAGTCATCATCTTACGTGTCTGCATACAATGTACCCTTTCTACTTTTTGTACCATACGCGCTCCACGCGACGCCCCACTTCTACTTCTTGTACTACTACGTGTCTGCTCATGATGTCCCACTTCTACTTCTTGTGCTACTGCGTGTCTGCTCATTACGTCCCACTTCTACTTCTTAACATCCCACTTCTACTACACTTGATAAATTCACAATTGTAGGCTTTTTATGTAGCAATAGCCCGAGTGATGAATCATTACAGCCTGTCAAGGACTGAAACTGATGACGAAGCAGGCTGGTCAGCGAGCGATACGTGGTTTATTATTTATTTTTATTGTTATAAGATATCACAAAAACCACGAAGGTCGAAATTCAGAATTCGATAAACTCTAAAGAAACACAAACTGAAACTTTCTTTGCAGAGGGTCGGTGTCAGGAAAAACACAGGATTACTGATGGCAGGCGATTCTCAGACACTTCTGTAAGATATTAGCTCCATTCTTAAAATCTTGATGGCTCCTCCACCACCAGGACTCAGGATCGAAAAGCAAATTAGAAAAGAACACTTATTTTTCGAACGATTCTGAACTGATCCGCGGAATAGCCAGTCGCGATATTATATTTGTAACAACACCTTCCGAGTTCATTGTATACCCATTTCATTTTTAACCCTTGAACGACAGACCATTTTGACTATTTTAAAATTAATGGACTGTAGGATTATTCACTGGTCTATTTATACATTTTTTTAAAACATGTTCTTCGCCTTACCTCTTGCAAATATATTAACATTTTTATTGATCCACATTTAAACAAAACTGCTAATATAACTAACTATAAACTAGACTATGAAGTACACTATAAATTAAGGTAACAATAAACAATACTACAATCCAAACTGTAAAATAACCTAACAGTAATCTAAACTACAAACTAAGCTAACTATAAACTAAAGTGTAAACTAAACTGATTATAAACTAGGCTGCAAACAAAGCTAGTTCTAAACTAAACTACAAACCAAACTGACTATAAACAAACTATAAACTAACCTAATAATATTTTTTATTTACGATTATAGAATTTGCAAAGATATATCTATGAAGAATGAGTTACCAGATTTATTTCTTTGGATATAAATTATTTAAAGACAGGCTAAAAATTTGGATAAACCCATTCTCGTTATTTTTATGAACTAATGTAAATTGTTTAACTAATGTAACTAATTGTTTAACTTATTAACTAATGTAAATGTTTTAATGCTCCGTAAACCTGGTGTTAATAGCCTTGTGTATGAGTTTAACGCATCAAATTGCAAATTAACAGTTGCAAATGAGCGAATGCGTATTGAATGTTGAAAGTTGCTTCAGTGACGGTTGAATTTCGAATCATTTCGAGTGCAGAAAATATGCAATATTTTGGAGTCTGGCAACATTAGATGTAGCAACAATTAGCTTTAGGTAGTTTGTAAGCAGAGCCACGTGGGACACCGATGCTTCGCAGTTGAAATGACCTGCGGGACCGTGTCCCAAGTCTCCAAAGCTAGTGTAGGTATATTGTAGAGACAGAGACAGAGACAGAGACAGAGTAAGAGACAAAGACAGAGACGCAGACACAGATAGAGACAGACAAA
>CM052093.1:7799528-7827284 GCA_028453745.1 Agapostemon virescens | reverse complement strand
AGAGAGAGAGAGAGAGAGAGAGAGAGAGAGAGAGAGAGAGAGAGAGAGAGAGAGAGCTAGTAAGTGAGAGGAACAGGGAGAGAGAGAGCGGGTGAGTGAGTGAATGAGAGAGAAAGAGACAGAAAGAGAGAAGCAAGAGAAATATTAAATTATTAGTATGCATTGCTTCTCTCGCATCTTAAATACAGTTCATTCAGTCTCTTTTGTTACACAATTGGTGGCCCTTAGTTTGTTATATTATTGTTGAAGTTTCGTTTTAGAAGTGGTTTAAATACAATTTACTAAACCTGGTCGTTCGAGCATTAATTACTTAGTCGGCACACATCGTGAAAAGACATACAAGGTCCGAAAGATCTTACAAATCTGCCGCGGATAATAAACAAACGCAATTTGCAGGATAATGAGCCAGAGTTACATAGTCTGGTAATTGCGGAACACTCGCTTCCAGGAACGTAGATCATCGTCGTTTAATCGATGTAGACGGGACGAGACACTTATCTTCTAACGACCCTCGATGCGTCAACAGTCATGTGAAATGCAAACGCTCGCGTTCCATTACACGCGAATCAATAGGTGCGCTTCTACAAACGCAACTCGCGGAACCGTGTCGCGAAACGTTTCCTCCTGTTCCCCTGTCGTTTTTTCTGTCATCAATGACAGCGATGACGGTGTTCCACACTCGTTGTTCCACGCAGGCCCAGAAGCGGCGCTGCTCGACGAAATTCTCGCACCACAGTGATCCAAAGTCGTTAACAGTAAACTTATCCAGCATTCAAATCGGATATATTGTCTTATAAAAATGATAAAATTTAATCAACGTAGATTTTATACGATTTTCATTGCAAAGGCAATTTTATGACTTTCGTAGCGTTTCTCAGTGTCCAACAATATTATTTTCCTCAACCATAGGTAAAACACCGACGGTCAATGATTAAAACAAGGAACTTTAATAAATTCTTCGCTCGAAGAACAAACAACAATACAGTAAACGAAAGTAACAAAACGATGGCTGAATTGAAATGGCGAGGGCTAAATACAAATGGAAGAAGACCAAATGCAGAATATAAGAGACGAGATACAAATGAAAAGGACGAAGTACAAATTGAAAGAGACGAAATACAAATTGAAAGAGACGACTCCGTCACGGAGTCTACAGAATTTGGGGATATTTGATAGCGAATGCGTCCCGAATAACTTGTGATAGACTTAAATAACTATAACACTTAGCGTGCGGAAACTGTCGGACGGCGAATATAACAATTATGCTAGCGAGGAAAGAAAGGTTGTATACGAGGCAACGTTCGGAGCGGTTCTTTTAAAATTAAAAACCCCAATGCATAAGGAAAACCTGTGCGTTTCGAGGACAGCGAAAGAAAATTGTTTTCCCGAAACGAATGGGCCCTGAAGTATTTGCATGACGGTCGAAACTCTGGCAATCGTTAATTTATTGCCTGCTCTTCAGCTCGGCCGCCATTTATGCACTTTGGGGGAAGTATACCGATAATTAACACATTAACTGACTAACTGACGACCTCAAAAATTCCATAAAACCAAATTAATTTATTTAACACTAGAAAGACTGAAACTTAGTATATACCTATATTGCCCATAAACAGTCAAAATGACTGCATTGTGAAAGAATAACTAATGTGTAAAGAAATTTATTTAAAATTAATTTTTAGTATTTTTTTTATATTATTTACAGTTATATAACAGGTTATTAGTAAGTATTAGTACTTGACAAATTTTGCGTTTGTTAGAATGGGTTGATGCATTTGATGATGTTGCAGCTGATCTTTGTGGGTTATGTGGGATAATACGGTTATCTATTATCAACGAGAATTCACTGATAAGATTATCTGCCATAATGTTCCTTTTTGCGTAGCCTATTGGCCCTTTCACACCCTTGAAAATACAAGTAGATGGTAACCTTCCAGGAATACCACCTTCGTCAAATTTTGACCACACAGTACCATTCGTAGCTGTTTCGGTCTCCTGAAAGGTGTTTTCAGTTTCTTCATCAGAGTCATTTTCATCATTGGTGATCGACTCTTCATCGCTATCTTCAGTTTCAGCTGTTTCACTTTGAATATGAACCGTTTCATGTTCAGATGATAGTTCAGAATTTATTGAATCTGATTCTATATCGGAGCACTCTTCACTTATGTTCGTTAGCTTTTCCAATAACTCACTTTTATTCGACATTTCTTTCATAAATTTAGGGCGCATATGATATAAAATAAACAACTATAAACAAGTATCACTGCATAAAGATACGAATAACAAGTACTACTTTAGTTTATTGAGCAACGGGCCCATTTACACGATGAAGTTTTTGATGCTAGCGTCACGAAAAAAAGTAGGAGGGATAGGGCAGGGACGTACGCGAAAAGAGACGAAGCTGTGATGCTAGCATCAAAATAACTTCCACCTAACCTACGGAATCAAGAAGCACATGTACTTGTATGTTATCATGTAACGGTAATCGAAAAAAATGTTATTTCAATACAGAACCGAACTGGTCATATAAGAAATTTACTCAATTCAATAGTAAGAGTCATTTGATTATTTTAAATTTCGCAAGCAGTCAAAACGACTACTTTTGCAAAATTCGGTGCAGTTGCTTTCCGCACAAAATATTCACCATTTCCTCAAGTGAGGCCGAACTGTCCCAAATGATGGCCGAGAGAAAATGGGCCTAAGTGTGGTCGCGCGCTGAGCCTTCGTAGCAGCACTCGTCATATCTGTATGTATAGGACACGTCTATCGCTATTGAGCGAGGAGCCGGAAACCTTCAAGTTTCTCTCGGATGAACTAATACTGTTAACCGAATATCTAAACTTAAAGTATCCCGAATTTACAATAAATTAAAAGATGGCCGAAATCGCTACTTCTACTGCTATTCCTCACAAATAGCAGGGTTCGGTCGCCCTCGCCGCTAAAATCCCCACAACTGGTTTAACCAGTTAACTGTGGCGATCTCTTTTCAAAGCGCGCATCTATGTGTGTCGCGAAAATCAAGAGTTCTAGCCAGAGCATACAGAGATGCATGAATCTATGTCAAATTATTTATAATTTTCATTTGTTTGTTTCATTGCGTCTTGACCTCTAAACATTTTAAACATATTAAAATTTACGAATATAATTTAATTTTCGCCAGAATTACGATTTAAATATCAAATTGTAACAAAATTTTACGCATAACGGACATAATTGTCAAACACACTTAACTGGTTAAATCACTGCTTTCGTCTTAACAACTTTAATAGTTGTAAAATAAAAAATCTGAAAACGTTCATTTGATCAGTGGTGATAGATTTAGTGCTTAATTTTACGTTTGAAGAATATTTTCTGTACGTTTCTCTCTCCATAATCAAGAATCTTTCGAGTTCGTCTGTGACAGGAAACGCCCCAGATAGCTCCTGCTTAATCTTTCTTTGCTCAAGGAGCAAACTGTTCTTTGGATTTCATTAGAAATTACAAAAGAATTAGAAATGTGACCCTACGTGAGCCGTGCACTTCGCACAGGCAGCCCTTTATTTTCGGTCCCTACGGTTCACAGTCGTACAGTCACGTCGTGTCACATTGGCAAGAGTAATTTCTAGTTAGATCGAGGTAAAATTTCCTTTTGACTCAAGTTTAACCTCATAGTTTCCGCTATTCCGGTAAAAATCCTATTTAGAATTTTTCTAATTACTCTTTGACCCCGTGTCGCAAATTCTTCAAGTACAATCATTTTGTACTGCACATTAAATTTAAATCAGTCGCGACACCTTAAAACTTGCAACTACACAATTTAGAAGAATAAACCTGTGTCAAAATGTATATCGTGCAAACTCTTGTACCTTTAACACCCTCCATAGCATTTTCTTTGTAACTAAAGTTATTATAACGTTTTCATCGATAAAATGCTACTGAAGAGAAAAGAGAATTTATATTTTTTATTCTCTTACATCTACTTCAATGCTTAAATATTGATTACTAATTAATAACATTTTATTTCGTCTAAGAAGGAAGGTATAATATCTGTACTTGTTAGAGTTTGTTTAAAATGTTCAATACGGGTCTAACAAGTCTTAATATGGCAAGGGGTTAACTTCTTACCATACCATTTTCTTTGCAACCAAAGTTACTATAACTACTTCATCTCTAACAATATTACCGAAGAGAAAAGACAATTTATACGTTTTATACTACTGTATCTACTTCAATGTTTATATATTGATTACATATTAATAACATTTTATTTCGTCTAAAAAGAAAGGCATAATATTTGTATTAGTTAGACTTTGTTTAAAATGTTCAATACGATTCTGACTCGTTATAATATGGCAAGGGGTTTATAATTGACCAAAATTCTTAATCTACTAATTGAATGCTTTCGAAAAACTATACAATTTTACTGCTGGGATAATATCAATGAAATTATATTATTATAGTTATGAAACCTAGTAACAATTACAGCGACCCCTAATTTCGCATCAGGCTCGTTCGCAACTTCACGGATTCCAACAAGAGATTTTTCCAACCTGATAGCTCTCCAATTTCGCATTGGGCTTGTCCACAAAAACTATACCACCCTGCGGCCCTCCAATTACGCATTGGGTTCGTCCACATCCTATACCTCTCTGGTTTCGTATCAGGTTCGTCTGTGAGTTATCCCACCTCCCAGAGGCTCCCCAATTTCGCATTGGGTTCGTCCGCGATGTTTTCCAACTTCCTGGCAACTCCTCGGTTTCACGTCGGGTTCGTGTGTGCGTCCTTTCCAGTGGCTCCCCAATTTTGTGTTAGGGTTGTCCACGAAGTTTCAACCTCTAGCAGCTCCCCAATGTCGCATCGGGTTCATCTGCGCTTGACTTCATTTCTAAAGGCTCTCAATGTCTCATTGGGTTAGCCTTCGATGTCTATAATCCCATAGGTTTCCCGATTTTGCATTGGATTAGGTTTTGGCACCTCTAATCCCAGAGACTGCATAATTTTGCATTTGGTTAATCTTCGACATCTGCAATCCTGGAGGCTACCATTGTCATTGGTTTATCTATAATCACACAAGTTTTTCTGATTCGCATTGGGTTCGTCTTCGATGTCTATAATCTTTCAGGCTTCCCAATCTCGCACTAAATTGTTCCCTAACATCTCGAATCCTGAAAACTACCCAATTTCGCAGTGGGTTTACCTTCGACGTCCATAATTTGGAGGCTACCAAATTTGTCATTGGTTTAGTCTTCGATGTCTATAATCTTTCAGGCTTCCCAATCTCACATTAGATTGGTCTCTCAAATCCTATATAATCCTAGAGGCTTCTTAATTTCTCATTGGGTTAGTCTTCGATGTCTATAATCTTTCAGGCTTCCCAATCTCGAATTAGATTGATCTCTCAAATCTCGAATCCTGGAGGCTACCCAATTTCTCTTTGGGTTGGTCTATAACGTCTCTAATCGTACAGCTTCCACAATTCCGCATTGGGTACGTCTATGCTTGGCTCCATTCCTAGAGGCTCCCCTATTTGGAATTGGAGTAATCTTCGACGTCTATAATCCTGGAGTCTCCCCAATTTCTCTTTGGATTCGTCTATAACGTCTGTGGTTGTAGAGCTTCCACAATTCCGTATTGGGTTCGTCTATGCTTGACTCCATTCCTAGAGGTTCCCCAATTTGGCATTGGATTGATATTTGGCATCTCTAAACCTAGAGACTCCCCAATTGCACACTGAGTTCATCTGGCTTTGACTGCATTCCCAGAGGCCCCTCTAACTTGGCATTGAGTTAGTCTTCGACGTCTATAATCCTGGAGCCTACCCAATTTCTCAGTGAATTACTCCTCGAAGTCTATAATCCCACAGGCTCTCCAATTTCGCATTGGATTAGATTATGGCATCTCTAATCCTAGAGTCTCCCCAATTTCTCTTTGGGTTTGTCTATAACGTCTCTAATCATAGAGCTTCCACAATTCCGCATTGGGTTCGTCTATGCTAGACTCCATTCCTAGAGGCTCCCCTATTTGGCATTGGAGTAATCTTCGACGTCTATAATCCTGGAGGCTACCCAATTTCTCATTGGGTTTGTCTTCGATATCCATAACCCCTAGAGGCTCCCCATTTCGCATTGGGTTTGCGATTGACGTCTATAATCCAGGAGGTCCTTCAATTTCGTGTTGGATTCATCCTCACACTGACTCGTAACCGTTAAAATGTGCAAGAATGTCTATTATTCAGTGTCCTTCAACATGAAAGAAAGTATACGCAGGTTAGAGAAACCAATTTCTCTACTCTATTTCTGTTCTTCAAGAGTTTTTCGCTATTAAAAATAACCTTAGCAATTTAATTAGCATTTCTTGGACCTAATACTAAATTTCAAGATTTCTTTTATCGAGTTACATTTTCCCATGAAACAAATATCAAATTTTCTTTGGATATTATTAACACTAGAACTACCGAGTAATAAATGCTGTTGATGTATAGTGCTTTGTAATAACAACAAGACTGGATTTATTAAGTCCTCGTACAGTTTTCACAGTTATGTCTGCTTCAATGAATAAGTTCATTCGAAATATTCTAATCAGAATACTTTTATAATTTCAATAACTATAAACAATAAAATTAGGGATCAGTCATTGTGACTGGTTCGGTAGTTCTAGTGTTAAATACAAAGTGCAGTTTAGTGGTTAATTACTGTGTTCCTATGATATCCAAAGATCATTTATTGTGCTTCTTCACTGAATACTGAGCCTCAATAAGTGCACAATAAATACTTAATATTAACATAGAATTTTTCTATGTTAATTTGAAATTTAATATTTGTTGAAAATATTAAAATTTGATGGAAGAAACGAAATTCAAGTTTAGTAACAGATTATATTCGACAAAGGATTTCATACGTTATTGTTATTATTGCTATTATTACACGTTTTAGGTCATACACAGTCGATCTAGAAACTGTAAAAAAATCGTCAATATTTAACCTATGACAATTTGATTGAAAACAATAATATGACAATCAATCTAGTCTCGTTTCAGAACATGATGTTTGTCTAAGACAATTTTATATGACGAAACGGATGCAAAACTAAAGACATGCCTTTTATTAATGGTATCAGTTAAAGCATCTCGACGAACATTACAAAATTGTTTCGTTAATGGATCTTCCATAAATTTAAAAATTAGAGCTTCCCTCTTACGAGGATTCGAGAACATTTAACTTACGACTTTTCTTTGTTATTTTTATTAAGCTTTACATGAAAAGTTTACAGCCAACTTTACAGTGACACCAGATACGTTAAAAGAGCTTTTCACCAGCAAATCTGGACTTCATCTTTGTTGCATAAAACAGTGAAGAAGAATGTACATTAATTCTGAAAAGGTTGTTATAAAGAGAAAGTCTCATTGAATACTGAGCCTCGATAAATGCACAATAAAAGCTTGATATTAACATAGAATTTTTCTATGATAAAAACATAACATCAAAATAAGTGATTTTGAAGTTCACGTTAGAACTTACTGTCGTAATAAATTTTTCCTATCTACAGTTCGTCTCTTTAAAAATATGACGGAAACATGTATGATGGATAACGTAAGCGGCCTAGCAAATAAGGCGTTGAGTGAAACATAGATTCATTTACTATAATATACATTAAATAACTTATTGAAGTTGAAAATAAAAACAAATAAATGATCACTATCTTAATTTCTCGTATTATAAATTTTACCAACATAATTAATATTGTGACCTTAGATCTTTTCCATAAGTTCTACATAAAATTTTGCAAACTCATTATATAAAAATTGAAGTGTAAGATTATTGTATAAATTTGCTTTAAAGCTAGAAACCTCTAGTTTCATGATCAATCATTTATTTTATTCTATGATTTTTTCATTATTTAGTGGCAAGAAATTAAAAACCCGTTTTTTCAGTAAAAATTCTTCAAATTCAACTTCACCGGAAACATGAAAAATATGCTCTCTTTAAAACAACTTAAATATTGATGTACGATTTTTTTTTTTTTGGTTGCTTTGAATGAGATGTATGTTACCAACTTCACAGTAGTATAAGTTACACCCTGAGGGCTTTACACGACTAAACTTGTTCCTCATTTATGTTCCATAAAACAGTGTAAAGAGAAGGCTTTAATCTTCAAATTTATGGTAGTTTCATTCGCGAGGAAACTTTTAGAAGTCTTTGGAGACATTTGAATTTCCAGCATTTTTTAGTAAAAATGGATTTTCAGTTTTTCACCTGCTAGATCATTTAAACACGACTTACAGGAAAATGAAGACTATTTAGCTGCTTAGACAGTAGGGACTCAACTTTAAAATGAGTCCAAGCAGAAGTGCCAGACAAACCATAAGATTGTACTACTTAATATCAACCATTTTCTTGAGAATTGCGTGTTTGAGAGACGCAGTATTCGAATATTGCTTGGAATCACCGTATTTCTGTAAACATACTATTTAATATTGAGAATTAATTAAAAACCACAGTTCTATTACAACTATTAAAAATTAGAGGTAATAGTAATCCTTTGCCTTCGAAGCTGTTTCAACTGCAATCATCAAAGCTTTTCTTCTGACCTAGAATACTTTCATTGTACAATATTTATATCCTCTCGTGAGTGTAAAGTTTTTTTAACGTTACTCGTCCTAACAACAATTAAATTCTTGTCAACTTCATACATACGAATGTAATAGTTTAAAAATTATTTTACATAATACTGTGGCAATTTTTAATAATGCTTAACACTAGAACTACAAAGTAATAAAACCGACCGTTGTATATTGCTTTGTAATAATGACAAAATTTCATCCATTCAGATCTTTGTACAATTTTTATTGTAATGTCTGCTTCAACGAAGAAATTCATTCGAAAGTTTCTGGTGAAACTGTTTTTATAACTTCAGTAATTGGATGTTATCAATAAGACCTATCTTCTGGATGTTTCCCATGGTTCGCAAACGTATGGAGACGGCTCCTCGTGTCACGTTTAATTGATCCGCGAGACGCTGTTGCGTTTGGGCGTCATCCTGATCAAATAATTCGCAGTCTTCATACTTTATCGGTGGTCTTCCACGTACTTCGTTTCTCACGTCAAAATCGCCACGTTTCAATCTTCTAAACCATTCAAAGCACTGTGATTCACCAAGAGCAAGCTCACCGTAAACTCCGACAAGCATTCGACGCGATTCTGCAACAGTTTTCTTCCAATAGTAACAGAATATCAATGCTGTTCGCAAATCGTAGTGTTCAGGCACAAAATTCGACATGTTCAGCGCCATTAAAAATTATGCTGTTGCATGAAACTTGTTTAGTTGCGAGTTGAAAATCTTTATCAGGTGTCAAAACAAGAAAAAGACGTCAAAGACGCGGTTTGATGGTAACTACATTGACAGGTAGCGACACGTATGGGCAAATTCCGGTTTCATACTTGCAGGTCTGGTATGATAAATCGTGCAAACATTCACACCTTTGATTATTGATCGAAATTCCTAGTCTTCTAATTAAACGTTCCCACACGATACAATTTCTCCGCTTCGATTGAATCAATTAAATTATACTAATATAGTTACAAGACCTATTATCAATCCTAGCCACACCCCAATTTCACATTAAGTTCGTTCGCGACTTTACCTACTCGAAGAAAAGATTTTTCAAGCTAGTAGCTATCCAATTTCAGTTTCGTTCGTCCGCATCCTATACCTCACTGATTTCGCATCAAATTCGTCTCTGAAACATCCGACCTCCTAGCGGATTCCCTAGTTTCACATTGGGTTCGTCGGCAAGGTTTTCCAACTTTCTAGCAGCTTTCAGACACAAAATTCAACATGTTCAGCTGCATTAAAAATTATACTGTTGTATGAAACTTGTATGGTTGCAAGTTGAAAATCTTTATTAGGTGTCAAAATAAGAAAAAGGCGTCATAGAAGCGGCTTGATGGTAACTACATTGACAGGAAGCGACACGTATGGGGAAATTCTGGTTTCGTATTTAGAGACCTGACATTTCGTTTCGTGCATATTAACATTAGAACTAACCAGTAATAAATCCGACAAATGTATATTGCTTTGTAATAATAACAAAATTGCATCACTTCAGTTGTTGTACAATTTTTATCGTAATGTTTGCTTCAATGAAGCAATTCATTTGAAACTTTTTGGTGAAAATGTTTTTATAACTTCAGTGGTTATAAACGCAACAATCAGGAACCAGACATTTTGACTGGTTCGGTAGTATTAGTTTTAAGAGTCACCATTTGAGTAAGGGTTAATGCGTGGTAGTTTCTTACTTCGCCAAAGAAACTGCAATGGAGGATATAATTAAATAATACCACCTAGAAGACCTGTAAAACAACTTCTATCAAAGTGGATAGTGTATAAATAATAATGCTACGAATGGTTTCCGCGATTTGACAATATTGAACCACTCTTCGCTCCGCAGAAACAACCGAGCTCCAGTATTTACGAAGCAAGGTGTTTCCGAAATCTTGTGTTAATATTGGAACAACATCGTTGTAATTATGTTCATCAAATTAGCACATACAGTCGAGCATTATTATAAAATCGTCAATGTTTTACTTCCAGCAAAATATGTACATATGTACCGACGACGTCGACGCTATTTGAAATGGCTTGATCGATTGCACGTTCAATTAACGGGACAGCGTATTTAAACAGAAAGGGTGTGGAGATCATGTTAGCCCCGGCACGTGTGCAAACCCGTGCTAACCTTTGAACAGTGCGGATATGAAGACTCATAGATATTGCTAATTTTTTTTTAGTTAATCCCCCTTTATCGCGGTTATAGTGATTGCTACAGGAAAATAAAAAACGAAATGTAAAAAATTAAACTTTTTTTTTATTCAGAAATTCAATATTCTATACATTAATTGGCTATGAATTTTGGCTATGAACCCATATATGTGTTCTCACATAACCATTCGATTTTGGCTATGAACGCATTTGTGGGTTTTCACAAAACCATTCAATCTGGGAAGAAAAAATCTATGAACAGATATATGTGATTGGTGCTTGTAAGCCTATATAGATATAAAAAGACAATAAGCGTTTAAATGTGCTTTTGTACAATCCTTTGTCAGTATTGTTCATTAAATTTGTGTGTGCATTCATTGTGCATTAGTTAACGGTATCGCTATCGAAGACTTTTGAGGTTAAGTGCTGCTACTTTCTAGAATTTGTTCTCTGCGTTTTTAAAACTTCATTTTCAATTACCCCTAAAATGTCTGAGAATAAGCTTGAATACTTTCGTAAAAGTGGTAGTGACATGGACTATAAACATGAAATTGAAACGGTTGAAATTAAAACATTTGAAAGAAAAAGGATGTGAAATTTGTCTTCGGATTCCGAGGAGCTCTACAAGAAGACCAAGATATTAAAAATATGCAGTGACACAAGCGGTAAATATCAACGCAATAGGTTGGATGTTAGAACAAACATAATCAAACTTTCTTTCGTAGCTTCGGAAATAGAAGAGTCAGTTCCATTGTATGAGCAAAGGAGAAGACATCTTCGAATATTTAGCTCATCTTCTGAAGAGGATGAAGGTCTACAGGAAAATGTTAATTCGACATCTAATGATACAGCAGAAAACTTTTCATGGTCTAAGAAAAATTAGGTACCAAAATTATATAATTTTGATGAATCAAATTCGGGGATAAGGGTACACTTATCGAAAATATCCACTCGTATTTTTCTCGGAAGAATTAACTACTGGTATCTGCGAAAAAACAAATAATTTCCATAAAAATCTAGCGCAAACTAAAATATATGCAGTTCATTCACGCGTAAATACCTGGACAGATACTTCACCTTTAGAAATATATTTATTTATTGCTATTACTATGCTAATGTCCAAAATGAAAAAAAACATCTATAAGAGAATATTTGTCTACTGATAAAGTTATAAAAACTGACATGTTTTCAAAACTAATGAGCAGAGTTAGATATGAATCATTGCTAAAAATGTTGCATTTTAATTATAACAATAATATGAGCTCGCACGATCCGTTGATAAAAATAAGACCGGTGGTTACTGAACTTAGAAACTCATTTTCTAAATCATTTTATCCATATGAATATATATGCATAGACGAAAGTCTTTTACTTTATAAAGGACGATTATTTTTTAAACAATATATTCCGTCAAAAAGGAGTAGATTTGTCATTAAGTCATTCGTTATTTGCGATTGCACAACCGTAACCGAAATAAATGGTTATTAAGGCTTTTGAGGTCACCACATAATTTATTTCAGTTACGATCAATATACCTTGCAATGAAAATTTAGTCTGCTCAACTTGCGCTCTTTCGTAAAAGGTACGCGGCCCACGGTAGGCTTTTTCGTACGGAGTGGGCAGTCCATGGCGCACGCTTAACGTCCAGCAACTCAGCGCTCAAAGGGTTAAATTTTACAAAGGAGGCCTGTAAATGTGTTTAAAAATAATGGTTGTGCGACGGAAGAGGTAACCACTCACAGTAATTCGTAGTGTCGATCTTCATTTGTTCCTAAATGGCCACAATCCCCATCGTGAGTTCCGAAAGCTTGAAAACTTTATGGTGTTAGTCGCTAATATGCAACGAATAAAGATTTGTTGCAATAATCGAGACTCTGTTGTGTTATGGAATATTCGTGGCTTTTTAAACCTCGTCTCTTCTGCATTATCTATTCTTCGTGTTAGAAAAAAAATCGTCTATTAGATTTATTTTGATTTCTAATTTGCAATAACCAATAGCGAACGTCCTTTATATATTCGTTCGGTATTAACTGATGTAGTATACTACAATCCAGCAACAATATAAACTCTAATATTTAAAATAATGAACTCTAGAATAGTAAACGATATAATCTCTTATATTTATAATAATTAACGATATAGATTCTAATATTTATAATAATGAACTCTAGAATAGAGAATAATATAAATTCTAATATTTATAATAACGAACTCTATAATAATGAACGATATAAATTCTAATATTTATAATAATAAACTCTGGAACAATGAAACATATAAATTCTAATATTTATAACAATAAACTCTAGAATAATGAACGATATTCACTGTAATAATTATAATAATGACCACTATAATAATAAACGATATAAATTCTAATATTTCCAATAATGAACTCTAGAATAAAGAATAATACAAATTCTAATATTTATAACAATAAACTCTAGAATAATGAACGATATACACTTTAATATTTATAATAACGAAAGGAACCTAATGGATTTAATTCTGAATTAACTTTTTCACTTTCCTGCCGTACTAGCATTTGTACTCTTCTCACATCCTGTTTTTGTTACTTCCCTTTTAGTTTTTCTTCTGTATTCTCTTCTCCTTCCTCCATTTCTTTGTTTCCTCCTCCTTTTCTGGCCCCGCAGCCTCTTCTTTATCTTAGCGTACTAGATTACAATTTCATGTAAATAAACGAATGCAAATTTTATGTTTTTAAATTCGAGAGTGTCACAATATTAAATTTACCTTACATTAAGTTTATTCGTCTGTCACAAATAATGAACGTTGAGGACATGTATATAGAATTATCAAACATGTCTATAGTCTATAGAATCAGTGAAAAAAAATTACAAATTCACATGAGGAATATATTAGAGGCGAAAACTGCTTTATTAACGTAATATTTTCATTTATCCAGTCTACAACGAAATTTAATTCGACAACAAGTTTCATAGAAAATATTAGTATATAATATTAAACGGAGATACCAAATTTGAGAATGTTAATGATATTTATATTACATACACAGAAAATGTGTTTTATTCATTAAATTTGTCCAGTACAAATAAAACTCCATTTAACATGCTGCAAGCCGGAGGAGAACAGCAAGGCTGATGAATTAATTACTTATGTAATCATGCTGAAAAAAAAAATTAAAATACTGAATACTACCTTATTAATGTTCCAACCTGGAAAACGTGATTCTTTATGAAAAGATAAAGGTCGACAGGACGAAATAAAATTTTTATGCGAAGTCCCAGAGAAAAGTAGGTTACAGTAGGGAGGAATTATCATGCGCCATTATACGGGTCCGCCACTTTGTACGAGGGAATAAAAACAGCAGCTCTTTAGTCGATTGACTAATCATCGACAGATCAACACGGAAAAGATCACTGTGTCAATGGAGTAGGTCACCGTTTCTCATACATAATTTCGCCGTTTTAGTAATCCATGCAGCACCAGGAGAAGCCATCCGGTATTTCTTGGTCACGTATTCCAAAAGAACGTAGTTCTGCGAAAGAGAGAAAGAAGGAGAAAGTGTGAGGGATAGAGAGAGAGAGAGAGAGAGAGAGAGAGAGAAAAAGAGAAAGAAAGAGGGAAAGACAGATGTCTAGGTGGTTGAGACACCCTCGAGAATAATGGAACACCGATAGATCGCGGCGGCTCCTCCCCATTCACTTTTTTCGCAATCTTTCTTTAGCGAATCGTAGCCGGATCCGGTAATCATTCGTTCCGGGCGCAGCTGATCCTAAAATTGGTTTCTTATGGGCCGTGTCGTTCATCATCGTAAGGAACGAGCCCTCGGCCCGCGAGAAAGGATTCGGCTACGAAAATGATGGGAGGTTACATTGAAAACCGTCATATTTCTGACTTAGGAGGCATGCTTCCGCCATTTTCTCAACGCTCACGCGATCCTAACAGCACCTCGCTTGATACTTACAAAAAGGAACCTACTTGTTAACGTTCAAACTCCTGGAACCTGCGATCCTGAAACGAAACTAATATCATTTATCTATTCCTTAGATTGTTTGGAAAACTTGTAAAATTGGGGAAAATTTTAAATTTGTTGAAAATATTAACACTAAACCTACCGAGCATTAAAATTGGCTAGTATATATTGTCTTATAAAAATAACAAGATTTCATTTATTTAGATTATGTGCAATTTTTACTAGAATGTACGACTGAATAAAGAAATCCATTCAATCGATTTCTGCAAAGACAATTTTACAACTTCAATAATTGTAAAATAAAGAGACTGAAAAGGGTCATTTGACCCTCTCTGGTAGGTTTAGTGTTAAAATTCGATAGAATAAGTGAAATTAAAGTTTAGTACACAGATTGTATTCCCTAAAGGATTTCATACGTTGTTTTCTTTGGATATTGTTAACACTAAAACTACCGAGTAATAAATGTTGCTATAGTGCTTTGTAATAACAAGAAGACTGAATTTATTAAGACCTCGTACAGTTTTCATAGTAATGTCTGCTTCAATGAATAAGTTCATTGGAAATATTCTAATTAGAATACTTTTATAATTTCAATAATTGTGAACGATAAAATTAGGGACCAGTCATTTTGACTGGTTCGGTAGTTCTAGTGTTAAATACAAAGTGAAGTTTATTAGTTAATTACTGTGTTCCTATGATATCCAAAGATCACTTATTGTGCTTATTCACTGAATACTGAGCCTCGATAAGTGCACAATAAATACTTAATATTAACATAGAATTTTTCTATGTTAATATGAAATTTAAAATTTGTTGAAAATATTAAAATTTGATGGAAGAAACGAAATTCAAGTTTAGTAGCAGATTATATTCGATAAAGGATTTCATACGTTATTGTTATTATTGCTATTATTACACGTTTTAGGTCATATCACACAGTCGATCTAGAAACTGTAAAAAAATCGTCAATATTTAACCTATGACAATTTGATTGAAAACAATAATATGACAATCAATCTAGTCTCGTTTCAGAACATGATGTTTGTCTAAGACAATTTTATACGACGAAACAGATGCAAAACTAAAGGCATGTATTTTATTAATGGTATCAGTTAAAGCATCTGTACGAACATTACAAAATTGTTTCGTTAATGGATCTTCCATAAATTTAAAAATTAGAGCTTCCCTCTTACGAGGATTCGAGAACATTTAACTTACAACTTTTCTTGGTTATTTTAATAAGCTTTACATGACAAGTTTACAGCCAACTTTATAGTGACACCAGATACATTAAAAGAGCTTTTCACCAGCAAACCTGGACTTCATCTCTGTTGCATAAAACAGTGAAAAAGAATGTATATTAATTCTTAAAAGGTTGTTATAAAGAGAAAGTCTCATTCTTCGGACCTGTGAAAAATTCATTCACAAATTGTTAATATCCTACGAAGGTTTCAATAGTAACATTTTCTAAGAAAACATGGTTCTTCAGTTTGTATTTAGCTACATCATGTAAAAAGATAATAAAGTAAATCTTCAAGCTTTAAAATGAGTCCAAATTTATAACACAATTAATATTACCAATTTCTGAAGAGTCAAAAATTGTATACTCGTATACTTTTTGAGTAATAATAATTAATTTAATTTTCAACTCCTCAGCCATGGAACCGGACTCGGTTCGCAGTAATTTTTCCCTGGCGTTAAATATTCACGTCGCGTCCTTTTAGACGCATTCACTCATTTATTCATACATCATCCCTTTAATATTTATTTGTACAATAAAAATAAGTACAATATTTTTTAGATCGTATCTGCCATAAACGAGAAATGAATAAGATACTCAAATTAATTTAAAATCTGCTTATGCTGCGTTTGCACATTTAATCAGTTAGTCCCCTTGGATAGAGTTTTCATATACTGGGTGTTTGTGAAATTCTGATACAAGCGGGTAGATTCTATATGCAGAAACCAGTTGGAAAAAGGAATAACATAGTTTTGTTTGACGCTCCGTTTCCAAGAAAATCGAGTTTCAAAATGCAGCGAATATGTATGCCATGGTGTAGGAAGCTTGCATAGAACCCTTGCGTATACTAAAGCATGGATTTTCAAACAAAATTTTTTTTAAATTGAAGCATCGAGCAATGTTACGTCTTCGACTTGTATTTGCATATAGAATCACCACCTATTCCAGTACCACGATTTCGGAAACCCTCCTTTATAAGTATAGGTATTGTATATGTTATTTTATATTTTTTTACATAGCCTAGCTGTTTTTATGTAACCAACTCTTTTAATATAAGGCTAGCAAATGTCAGGTAATTCGTAGAATAAACTAAATGTTAGAACAGTACGTCTTTTTAATTCAGAATGAAAATAAATAAACCATGCTACTACTGCTATTAAAAACCAACGTATCAATGCATGTAACGTATAAATATACAATACTATTACATTAAATACTTGAATTCCTACAAATATTGATTAATATTTATACTTGAAATTATCGTAAATAAAATGTTCATTTCGATAAAAAATAAAGTATTTATTAGACTTACTAGTTTCGAAATTAAAAAGAGAACAATATAGTTTTTTTTCTAAATTATGAAAGTTTGCATTAGGAATCCGAACTTGTAGGAATTTATCCATTATTGGTACTAATAATTTTGATTATTAAACATTACTCAACAGAAACTTATATATATATTTATATATAATTTATTTATATCTAATTTATTTATACATAATATATACAAATATATATAGAAATATACAGGAAGTATAATATAAAAATATAATTATATATATGTTATTTTTAAGTCACACTTCAAATATACTGTTTGAACGTGTTTTTAATTAAAATTGTGGCAACGTTCACATTGTGAAAAAGTGTCAAAATAAAGGAATTGTTCAGCAGCGTATTGGACATTTTTTCGATTCGAAAATATATAAAAGTTTATGAAACTGCTGTCATGGAGGTACCCGATAAATGGGAAACAGTTGTCAAAGAAGATGGAAACTATCTTTCATGCTAAAAGTCGACGTCAAGTGAAAAATGTAAACCATTTTATGTAGGCATAAAACGGCACGAGCTTTCTGTACGACCTCATATTTTACAAACATAAATCCTTTTCCAAAAATAATGAAGTTTCGACTACATAAAATCCGTGTGATCGAATTATTGATCAGCGGTTGCAAACGCCTGGGAAAAAAATCATTGTCACTGATTGCTCACGATTGAACGCATTTTATACATACAATTGGGTCATTCTACGCCAACGAATCGCTTTTTGAACGCGACGATGCTCCATTTTATGAATATGAAACACAATGTAGGTATATCTGTTTGGATAGATAATTCTGTTATTACGTTTCTCGTTTCGGATATTTTTCGAGAATAATTGGTATGCACAGCATTTGATGTGTACAAATTAATTTTTGTTTTCAAAATTATTATTAATTTCACATTCCAAGGTGAATTTTATATTTCAACACGGATATTACGAATTTTCGTACTTTTTCCATCGAAAATAAGAAGTGCAAAAGTTGAACATGACATGACATTGACATGAACTCTTTGTAATCCCTTCTACTTTTGTATTTTTTCACGCAGTTTCTACAAATTAGAATTATTTCGCAATTATTTTTGCATATCATTTAGTAAACCAATGCTTCTAGAAAAGTCAGTATGTTTGGTTCAATTTTGAAAAAGTTATTTAGATTTAAAGATTTTCCGAATACTTTCGTGAGCCATCGTACATGCGCCGAGTTCCTTCCTCTTTCTTTTTAGATTAGAATCACTTCACCTTATTTTGCTTTACCGTGCATGATGGATAAGCTTCTCATACTGATTGCAAAGCGCTGACCGCCTGCTAAGGTTATCGCTTTGATACGTTGCTTGTAAACATATTTCAGACGATGAACATTTATTTACCAACGTTAGGGTCAATTATATGATACACTGTACCAATGAAATTAAGATTCAATCATTGACCGTCTCCGAATACTATTTGATGTTTTGGCTAAAGATTGCTTTATTATCACACGATATTTCATTACACCATTAATCCTTAAATAATAAGTTTCTATGCTGCATTTTTTGTAATGTCGCATTCTTTTGGTGGAAATACATTTTACAGAATTAGATTTATCATAAAATATATGTTTCCAGTGCATTAAATAAATACGTCTGCATGAACTATTTATGATATACGTGGCATAGAACGCGTTAATGACAAACGTTTCACAATTGTCTCGTTGAAAGCCACGCAAAGGTCAACGTATCACACATCGTCGAATTTGTTTATTTTTTATAAACTGTGAGACAGTTGTTATGGGAAAATGTCGTTCCATTTAAAAATACCTCGATGACTTTGAAATCTCGGTGTGAAAAAATGACCGTGAAACAAATTTTTTTATCTATCACAACAGTTGCCCCTTCGAACCGAATACGCTATTATTCTGACCTTTTTTTTGCTATTATGAAAGATAAGCGAGACATTTAAGATGTTCAAGTTAGGTGAAGTACTCTGTATACGTGAACGAACTTCGAGTAACCATGAACGCGTCTGTATTAGTAAAATATCGATGTAAGTCAGAAATGACCCCGCCATAGGATGGCAAACCCCAGTGCTCGGAGGGTTAACTATCAACTGCGCCAGCGACCCTGATCTCGTCGCGAGCAAGCAGAGCAGGATTTACGACCTCGCAAAATTCAGTATACGAATTTACGAAATTGAGAACGCTACAATATCGAAATCTGAAAGTTAAAAAACAACATGTGTACGTGAGGGATGCATAGATCGATAGAGTCGAGCCTTTCTCGCATTCATCGTTTTGAACGTGATTAATTAAAACGTTATGTGATCGTTAAGTTTGCTGATCAAACAAATTTGTATTGAAGAATAATATACAGGGTGAGTCACCAAACGTTTGCACCTCAAATATCTTTATCGTTTCTAAAGATACGTAAAATATGGTAAGGACAAAGTTGAATGGTACAATGGAGCTGACACGATGCTATAAAAAAATTTTGTTGTTATGTCATTTTTTAGAGATATCAAGTTCACCTTGATTTTTTAAATGGAACCACCATTTTTTAAACGCCTACAATGATAGTCCCTTTCATTAAGAATTCAGTGACTATATTATTCCAAGGTTATTCAAGGTCAAGGACAGAAAAAACTTATAAAACTAAAATATGGAAGCAGAATACCTACATTTTACAAATGTTCGAAATGATGGCCGTCTACGTCGATACATTGATATAAACGAGCTCTGAAGGAACCTTGAACACTGATAAGTACATCCGAGGTGGTATTTGTTTGTTTGAATGATTTTTAAGCAATTCCCATTGACAAAAGTTAATTCTATTTTGAAAATCATTCCCGTGCAATTCTTGATGGAGCAATACGTGGAACGGATGAAATTTATGTCGGGCCAGAATTCGTATTACGCTACTTTGACTTATGCCTGCTTCCCGGGAAATTTTTCTCGTACTCGCGTGAGGATTGACAGCTATAGCTGCTAAAATATTAATTTCATTGTCTTCATTAGTCGTGGGATTCTTCCGTTTGTACTGTCTTGCATGTACACTTCCAGTACTTCAAAACAACCTGTACGTATTAATGAAAGTCTGTCTAGAAGGAGTGTTTCGCTCGGGATACCTTTCTTCGTAAAGTAATCGGCCTGTACTGCATTTTGTCTACATTCACAGTAAATCGTGATCATATCACACTTTTTAGTCATTGAATAAGACATAGCGGAATTGCGTTTGGAAACATACTGATAATAAATAAGAATGCTGAATGACAGTAACATTGAAGGACCTTAGTATGTTTACTTTAACTACGACCATAGTATGTTTACTATTTACTACAAGTCTCAACCGTGATAAACGTATTCTGCTTTCATATTCTAAATCTTATATGTTTTTTCTGTCCTTCGCCTTGAATGAGCTCGGAATAATGTAGTCACTGAATTCCTAATGAAAGGGACTATCATTGTAGGTGTTTAAAAAAGGGTAGTTCTTGATGTCTCTAAAAAAATGACATAAAAACAACATTTTTTTATAGCATCGTGTCAGCTCCAATGTAACATTCAACTTTATCCTTGTCATATTTTACATATCTTTAGAAACAATAAAGATATTTGAGGTGCAAACGTTTGGTGACTCAACCTGCTTATGTATACATGAAACCGGAATTCTTGACATCCATCAAGTTGACGGGTGAAGGAAACCATGTGTTTTCTTTAAAAAATGATTCATTTAAAAACAATGACAATCTTGACAGACTTAATATAAGTTAATTAAATCTTATACTCTTGTAATGTTTACAATTATAATATCTTCTAATTAGTTATGCGGACCATTATTTTTTATACGTTTATTCCACACATTTTGATTCTAACATTTTAGGCATCTACGATTGATAGATATCAGGTATGTAAATAATAACGGTACAATAACAGTATAGTAAGAGTATAGTGAGAGCAACAGTGACAACCAGTATGCACAAGAGAATATTTTTCCTTCTGAACGCACACTTTCTAAATTCTTTTCTAGCACTCAAGTAAATTCCCATCAGTGAGCTATTCAAGTCATCCAAGCTAGCAGAATACATTTACAAGAAACGTAATAAAAACGAACTTAAACCAAAATGAATATTTCGAGATTCTTCAGTCGAGACAAGAACTCTGACATTTTTAGGAAACTCTTCCGTTGCGTAGCAGCAACGTAACATCCGTCTACGATAAATATTCGCTGTGAAGTTTTCTTAGTAATTAATAACGGAATACCTAGCTGTTAATTGACGTCCTGTACAGCACGGTGCAGGTATCTGGGCTATTCGGTCGGGTCGTATGGTTGGATGACAGTATCGCATAGAAGCAATATTAGTCGAGCGAAGTCTATAAATAAAGTGAACAGGTCTCAAACTTGTTTCCGTTGTGTGGTTTAGACATTTAGAGATAACACTGTAGACACGCTCTTTGTCAATGACACTAGTTTCACGATGATCACGTTCGCAAAATATACTTGTGAATACATATCATAAATATACGTTTGTATGTGTAGAATATCTCGTGTATAGTGTGCATGGTATCTTTTCCTTACCCGAAAATATTTCTAATTCACGTTATAGGAATTAATTACGTCTATAAAATATCCTAGTATCTATTTAATACTTTTTAAATAATCTTTAAACAACAAAAACTATATTTAAGACAAACCATTTAACATTTACATAAACTATTCGCAATATTGTTTGCACATTTGTTGGTAAGTGGGGATTTTTGTTGTTATATTTTAAGTGACATTTATACCTTTGACATTTACAACATCTTTGATTTAAAATATCCTAGCATCTATTTAATTCTTTTTAAATAATTCCTTTTAAATAAAAATTATATTTAAGACCTACTATGTAACTGTTACATAAACTATTCACAATATTGTTTGCACATTTGTTGGGAAGTGGGGATTTTTGTTGTTATGTTTTAAATGATATTTATACCTCTGCAATTTACAACATCTTTGACATCTTTTTTAACGTCAAATTATTTGTATATGGATTTCACAAGTATTCTTCAGATTCTTTTCTTCGTCTTGAATTCAATTTTTGAATAATGAATTCATTCTCCTTTGGCAAAATAATTAACTTTCGTAAAGTCCCTGTAAAACAGATTGTAGTACGTATAACGATATAACCAGTGCTTTGCTTGCGCCAACAGACTATTCATCCATTTTTTATTTTTATCTTTCTGAACGTTTCCCTTGTTCGTTAAAGGAACGGTTAATTTTTATGCTAATTGAATATTTACTACGTCAATGGCAAGAAGCGAAAGTTACATGGAAAATTTCTTCCCTCCGTGCTCGAATAAAATGAAGAATGCTTTGAGGAAGATTATCGTTTCCCCTTGGTATAACGAGAATGAAGTAGCATCTTCGAGTTTCGCTACCATAATCTCGTGTGAATAACGTGGTGTAACTCTTTTACTTGTTAAATCCAGGACACGGATAGGAATTTAAAAAAAAACTGAAAGTTTAAAGTTCACAGTGTATAATAGACTGTAAAACATTTTTAAGATGCGACATAATAAGAAATCTGTGACATGCCCAGCTATTCCAGTTTCATTCCACGCAACATTAATTTAACATTCTGATGAATTATACAAACGCACAAAGACCGTGTGGTACTGACCTCAACTGAAATATATTCCCGCAGCTCGTAAATTTGGAAATATATGCTCAAGCCAACTTTTCCAGTTCGGAACGATATTTTAAAGAATTCATAAATTTCTTTGACACACCTAGCCATTCGTTTTCCAATACGCTCTCCAGATCAATTTTTTAATACTCGAATAGCAGCGGTCCTCTCATAACAGAACTTATCCCGTTAACCAGTTAACTGTGGCGCCCTCGTTTGAAAGCTCGCACCGTATTGTGTCGCCAGAATCGAGCCATGACGAGTATATTCGTCAATCACAGAGTAAGTTGTGCTGGTAAGATATTGAATCAGAAAGATGGGTTTATTTTATAAAATTGACAGTTTTATTACTAATATTTACTTACTTGGTTAACATACACATGTATTACATACATATTAAACTAAAAACGCAATAAAAACTATATATTATACATACTGACCATACCTGAAGGAACCCTATTATAAATCAACTTTCTGACTTTTGCCTTTGCCCCTGTTAGGCTAACATCTAAAAAACGTTATCATTGCATATAAATAAATTCGTTATGTGAACTGGTAAGCTGTTTCTGCCGGTGTATACGGGGACGTATGAGTTCATCTCAAATTATTTATATTTTTTATTTGCTTATTTTATTCCGCCATGGCCTCAAAATATTCTAAACATTTTGAAATTTGAGAATATGTTTTGTTTTTCTTAAAAATTACAATTTAAATAGCCAATGGTCATTACTTTACACGCATGACGAGTATACTCGTCAATACACAAAATCGTGCCGCTTCTCCATGACGATTATACTCGTCAACTACAGTTACCTGGTTAATAGATTGAAAATATGCCGAAGTAATTATTATTTTAATTTGACGCTGGCATTACACAATATTTAGTTTCTCATCATTGTTCTCGTTGCATAACTTGATATGTGTAATTAAAGTCCCTATTCGCTTAACGAATACTCAAAAATGCAATTATAATTAGTGAGCTGTAGAGCATTATTTCAATCTACAGTTTCGCTAATGAAATAAATGATAAAAAAAACTTGAATTTTCTCTTTCTCAGTAAATTACTATTAAACTGTTTTAATTTCGCTGGATCTTCTGCAGTATATTATGCACTCATTATTATGCTTCTCTTAAATGTACATGCAGATGAAGGCTTTTTGAAATTTTCAAGTTCGTTCTATGCATTTTTAACACTCTTGGTTTGGAATAGACTTCGTCTCAAGATTGATATTCGAATTAATACAAACTGGTGCAATTCATTCATAGTGGTGCGACTTCCATCTGAAAATAAGCTTACATATTAAACTAAAAAGGATAATACAAAACCTTAAACAACAGATTTTATGCTTAATAAAATATTCAAATGCAAGCATAAAGAGACAGTTAACCGTAAAAATCCAAAAAATCTGTCGATATTAAAATAGACAAATATATAGAAATTTTGAAAAGAATTCTATTATACGCTAATAGTAAACCGATTTTGAAGAAAAAGGCGACGTTTATTTATTTATTTATTAGTTAGACCAGATGGCTTATTTAATAAATACAGAGATGTCACACATAAATTTGTTCAATATTGTACAGTGTGGTCCACGCAATTGTTTCAAGTCATAACTCCGTTATTATTGCATTTACGAAAAAATGCCACAGGAGAAAGATAAATGGTTCGAAGAGCACTACATTTGTAGGCCATTAAATTTTTTTTTAGATACAGCAGTGCATTTGCACTTAACAATTGCATCATTTCTTTAAATAGAAATCTATATTTCTTTTTTACACAGATCGATTCTTCTGTTCATTCTACGTAAAAAATGATTTACCATGGCAAAAAAATTATTAGATCCCGAGATATTTTTATTTATTTTTATTTATCTATGGTCGCTCGCTAAAAATTATTGGAGCTAGGCTGAAATATGTTGTCACATCCACCATACAGCCGTGACTTTGTACCTACAGATTTCCATTTATTTCATTCTAAACAAAACTCCTTAAATAATAAAATTTCTAATGTCGCCGATGATGTAAAATCTGATTTAATTGAATTTCTTGCTGACAAAAATCAGAAGTTTTCTGGAAACATTGACACTGCCTGAAAGATGGCAAAAGGTAATCGACAAAAACGGACAACACCTAATTCAATGGAGTTATATTCTCAAGTAAAACTTTTGAATTATCATCCTTATCTGACCCCTTGCCCTACAACAACGAGTCAGACTCGTGATCAAGATTTCGAACCGAATCTTCTAAACATATATGTCCTTAATTTTCTTTAACACTTTAGCTGCCACGTCACCCACATAAGGGTGACGGAATTATTTTTACGATTTTTAGATGAATTTTCACGTTAATATATTCATTGTATCCAATTTGACGGTGGTCCAGAAAATGCAAGAAGGTCGGAAACCTACTCAGTGTCATAGATTTTATTTTTTCAATTTTTATTTCACTCGATAAGACGCTCCGATTTTATGCAATCTTTTTGGCTGCTAGTTTGGCAGTCAATGTGTTAAACGGAAATAACATTTTATTTAATTGTTGATCATATACGGTCATTGGAGAATAGCTAAGCACGCAGTAACTACAAACTTGTCTTATCTTTTTGTCGTTCTGCAGAGATCAAAGAAAGTCTAGTCACTGTTATTGTAAAACAAGTCATAGGCCAAGGGATTAAACTCCCCAATCACTTAGTTGCCAACCGAATACGTCCGAAAAATTAGAAAACTTGCAACAATTAATATTAGAGTGCAACCGCAGGCACGCCGACATTTTCCAGGACACAAGTTAAATAAAAAGGGCTTATAAGGCAACATATTCAGATGCGAAAATCCGATTTTGATGAAACTTCTGGCAGCTTATAGCTTTATTCTTTAAACAAAAAAACTTTTGTTAAAATTTCCTTACGCGATTTTTATTTCTAGTATTTCAACGCTGTTGCACAAAAATTAAAAACCGATTTTTCAACGTTTTTTCCAGGAAAAACTAAGGTAACCTTATTTGAAAGGAAAAACGGTAATTTGGATTAGCGCCGCTGACCGCCATTCGCGCAAATGTTTTGCGACAACTTTTTAGTAAAATTTTTCAAATTTGTAGTCAATAAAACCATTGACGATCGCGTTCGAAGGGCGACTTCCTAACCGATGTCTAAACAAAAACTGTTTAAACAAAAAACTTTTGTTAAAATTTTTTTGCGCGACTACATTTTGCATTGAAATACACACAATTTTTAAAAAATTCAAATTCTTTCGACCTCTGGTTTCCGAGATATCTCAAAAATACCCCAACTTTGAGGGCTGTTTTCACCCCTTCAGAGTGTATGGTTGCCGATAAAAAAGAACACGCGTCAAATATTTTTCAAAGAACTATAAGCTCCCATAAGTTTCATCAAAATCGGATTTTCGCATCTGAATATGTTCCCGTGTTAGTACCGAAGTGTGGGGTGGGTCGACACATTCCGCAAGATTAGAATGGTCCTGTGTTGTCTCGCGTTTGCATCGGTTCGTACATTCGAGCCGACCGAAGCTTTTTCTCCCTGAGTGCTCTCGAACCGCTCCGGTGAACGTCATAAAGCGAGTGATAGGCGAAAAAAAGGCGGCCACCGAGTTTTTCCATGGTCTGAACTTGAAAGTTGATACAATAGGGTGCCAGAGGCATTACAGTCGGTCGCCTCTTTCTCCTCTTTCAGTTGTCCTCGACGAAAGAAGCTCTGCTCGAAGCTTTGCTTAACCCTGTCGACAGTAATCCACACCCGTCGAAAGAAGTGAAATGGAAAGTGCAGACACGGAAAGTGTATTTACGACGAGCCTACTTGCCACGCAGCCCTCTCTTCCTCCTTTCGTTTTCTCGTCGAAGGGCCGCCGTGGACTTCGAGGATAATTTCTGCACACGGAACGGCCGGACTGGTCGCAAGGGACCGTTCATTTATCTTCCAATTAGCGTTCGACGACGGCGAGCTGAAAAGCTTTCCCCCTTCTATGCTCAATTGCTTCAATTCTGTACCATACCATATTAAGTTGCGCAATCTGTCCGTTCGTGTTTGACATATTAAATTTTCTTAGATCTTAAATGGTACAGTGTTCGCTCGGATTGCGAAGCATCGTGCTAGGAACTGTCTAAATTTCTGTACAAATTATCTTAGATATTTGTAAGCGTACCGGGTGTGCGCGGAGAATTTTACCAGCATTTTTCTCGTAGGCTGCGAGCATGTAACACTTTCACTGCCATTATTTGGCCATGTATAAAATTTAATTTATACGTTGATGTATTCGTTGCACTATATTTAGTTGAGACTCGAATTATAGAAGCAGGGTGAGAGATTACTATGTGTCGTACATTTTAAGTTTTCAATTTTTGCTGCATCAAATAATTACTTTGATTTTGTGGCATTTTTTATGATATTGGTTGGGCAGTTAAAGTATTAATAAATAGAAGAGGAAGAACTTACGATATGTCTTACCAGCAACGCGATAGCTTATGTCAATTTTCCCATGTATAAAATTAAATTTGTATGTTAATGTATTCGTTGCACTATATTTAGTTGACACCCGAATTATACAAACAGGATGAGGGATAACTATGTGTCGTACATTTTAAGTTTTCAATTTTTGCTGTGTTCAATAATTACTTCGATTTTGTGGCATTTTTTATGACATTGGTTGGGCAGTTAAAGTATTAAAAAATAGAAGAGGAAGAACTTACGGTATGTCTTACTAGCAACGCGATAGCTTATGTCAATTTGCCCATGTATAAAATTTAATTTGTACGTTAATGTATTCGTTGCACTATATTTAGTTGAGACCCGAATTATACAAACAGGATGAGGGATAACTATGTGTCGTACATTTTAAGTTTTCAATTTTTGCT
>CM052093.1:7724507-7799518 GCA_028453745.1 Agapostemon virescens | reverse complement strand
ATGTTCAACAATTGCTTTGATTTTGTGGCATTTTTTATGATATTGGTTGGGCAGTTAAAGTGTTTAAAAATAGAAGAGGAAGAACTTACGGTATGTCTTACTAGCAACGGGATAGCTTATGTCGATTCATTAAATTCGCATTATTTTGGAGAAATAAAAGCGACGTTCAGTTCTTTAACAAGCTAATTGCGTCCGATGCGTATTGATGAGGTTACATACATAAATTATGTTGAGTGTGACTTTCGTTGACTGTTTAAATGTTTGCTTATGTTTGCAAAATACATACGTCTTCCTCACTTTAAAAAAGAAATTCCAGTATTATGGTATTTGCAATAAGATACATACCATGTGTTATATTTTTACGAAGCATCGCCATATCGAATTAAAAGTATTTAAGCAAATATTAAAACCATAACGTTTCATATATATGCCATCAAGTTCATTACAGTATTTGAAGTCAAACACTGTTGACCATTATATAAATACTTGCACATATTTTTTGTAAGTACCTCGGACGAGTAGCAAGTTACTTAAATAATATGTTCAACAACAATTGGATCCAAATGTACGGACCTATAAAATGACTTGCAAGATCTTCCGATTTTTCAGCCATAAACTTTATTGGGTCGTATTAAAGATATGGTTTATATTCGATTGTCAGGGGAGTCAGACTACTTCCAAACTAAGATAAAAAGCGCTTGTACATCCACATTGTATATAACATGCGCACAGTGTACCAGAAATAGAATTAATCCTTTGTCATACCACTTTCTTTGCAACTACAGTTATTATAACGTTTTCATCACCAAAAATTTTCAATCCAAAAATATTACAGAAGGAAAAAGAGAATTTATAATTCTGTTTCGGCTGCACTTACTTCAATGCTGGAATATAGATTAAAAAATAATAACATTGCATTTCGTTTAAAATAAAGACGTCGCTCTTATAATTGTCAGATTTTGTTTAAAATATTCGGCACGAGCCTGATTTGTTATAATATGCCAAGGGGATAATGGGTTCCAAAAATTCGTTCTTACTAATGGAGGCCATGTTGTGCACAATTTTTAACTCTGCATAAACTTGGACGTCATTGTATTACATATGAGTGAATTTTTCTTGACGTGTATATATAAAACATATATAATTTCATTCAGAAAGCTGAAAGTATGCTTCGTTTTGCAAAAAATAGTGTAAATATAAAAAATTTACATAGTTTACCGTCTTACTAGTACATATACTATTGTGTACACTATAAGTTCTGTCTCTCATTTTTTTTTTTAATGTACACTGTTTAGGACAAGAAAACAGGTTTAATTTACAGTGAACGCACAGTATAATTTAAGACCAAATTCAATTAGAAGTTCGAGAAACTTGTTATTTGCAATTACCATAGAATACAGTAGCAGAAGTTAGTGTATAGGAATTTTGTTGGGTTCATGAGAGACCCCAGTGTACCAATTAAGGATTAAATGTAATGTAACGGATTCGTATAATTTATGCAATATCTTGGAAATTCCCTCGGGCGTGTATCTTGAGTTTTGAAAGATTAAATTTATTATTTAATCCAGATTAATTATTTGGTTACCCGCTATTCCATTCTCCATCGTTCTGCATTGTACCTTCATCTTCAGCCCTTAGCACACCAATGGCGCCAGTGACGTGACACTAAACATTTTCATACTATTATTGAGAACGACTTTTGCATCACTGTGTCCATTTAAGAAATCACTGTAAATAGAAGTGTTACATGTACGAGTAACAGTGATCAATTTAACACTAGAACTACCGAACTAGTCAAAATGACTGGTTCCTGATTTTTTCGTTTATAACTGCTGAAGTTATAAAAACATTTTCACCAAAAAGTTACAAATGAATTTCTTCATTGAAGCAGACATTGTAATGAAAATGGGACAAGCTCAGAATAGATGCAGTCTTGTCATTATTACAAGACAATGTACATCAGTCGTGTTTATTACTCGATAGTTCTAGTGGTAATGTGCTATCAAACGGTTAAATGTTAACAAAAGCAGAATTGTTTCCATAAGGCTTCAGGTATGTCCAGTGTACAATATAAAATCGCTCTCCGTGAATCATTCTCAGAATTATTCTAGGGCGAAAAATGTCGCGATTTAGCCATTAAAGTTGTTTGGATAGAAAAGGGTTAAATCTTTTAATTGACTTTCGAATGGTCCGATTATTCGTATCTACCATAACTAATCGATTACTAAATGTAGTCGCTCCTTTCGCAAAATGCATTTCATTCGATCGAAACACAAATAGTACAGTTAAAACTTGCCACAATTAGAGATTGTTATCCCCGAGACGTGCGACTTATTGCACAATGTAACATAATGTAAATAAGGTTGTCCGAATGGAACAGTTTAGGAAGAACCGAACGAAGTTAATTGTGTTGAGAAAAGAGTAAAAACTTCTTCGCTAACGGCATTTCGAAACTTATTCAAAATTGACGGAAATGCCGAGATAATTGCTCGGAGAAGTAATTATACAAACTGGTAAATAAAGTTTTAAAAGCGGTTTCCTGCTTGTTTCGCTCGAATGTCTTCTCTTATTCGTTTTTCAGTCGGATGAAAGGGAAACTCTTCAGCCATGTATCGGAGAACACAACTTTATTTCCAGGATCTAACCATTAAGAACCATTGACGAATACCGTGCTCAATATTGCATGATTACTTATTTTGTAAAACAGGAATATATAAATTAAGTCGAATTTATAGTAATAATACTGTTAAATGCTATTGGTTATCTCGTAAAAAAAACGAAATAATTTTATCCATTCGTAACGGTTATTTCTAAACGAAATAGATAAATGAGCGGTTTATTTTGAAAGTGGCCTAAGTCCATTTGTCAATTATTTCTGGTTGCCCGTGGTTACATGTACAACTTCAAGTTATCTATCAATAAAGCATTTAAGGTTACTTATATTCCGATTAAATACGATAATTCTGGACACATAATTTTTCAGAGTTAGTTCAATAATTGAGCCGTTTATTTTGACAGTGGCCTAACTCCATTTATACTTAAATTAAGATATTTATCATTGATAATGTCCGAAGGCAGTGATGAAGGTAATTTTAATTAAATAGTATTTAACAAGTTAACCTCAGTTTTTGAATAATTGCATTAGTTAAATAATCAGTACGTTTAATTAATGCAGTGAAACAAAACTTACGCAATATACATATTATGTACTTACAATTAAATATAAATCTTAAAATGTAATATTAAATTTTAGAAATTATTTCACCCATGGGGAAGAACAAAACGACAAGACCATTTAGTTCAGATAGTGAAGAAGAATTAGTAATTAATGATTTCAAAGAAAATCGAAAAAGAAAGAGAATTATAGAAAAATATTCGTCTTCAGGGGACGAAGATACAGATAACAATGGAGAAAAGATTGATGAAACATACATCCAAAAAGTGCGAAAGATTAAACGGAATTCAGGAAAAAGATATTGTACTTAAACCGGAAATATTGCACCTTCAAAAGTTTTCCAAAACAAAGATTTTTAAAAGGGTAAAGAATTCTAACGGAGAATCAATAAACTGGATAAAAATATGTTGGATGCGTTTTGTCAGAAATGAACCGTAAACAATTTTTTATAAGACATCAATGAATGAGAACGAAAATTTTAAAGTCCTGAATTTATTACCACGTCGGGGTAGACCAAGAAAGTTCGAAAATATTGTATTGACACCGCTGTATAAAAATGTCAGACAAATTACAACAGCAAAATTCAAAGACATAATTGACAAATTACGATATATACCACCGGAACATCATGATTTCTTCAAATTCCTTTCACACACATAAAATGTAGATGAGTAGTAAATTGTTTTGTAATTTATGTTTGTAAAAAATGTTTTGAATCGCATAAATTATATTCTTGAAGTGTTGTAAAGATATGTAAAATAAAATGAGTAGTTTTTTTTTTAATTTGAAGCATCTTAAATTATGTTGAATGGACTTGGGTTCCTTCAAATTTTATAACGCATCTGGTTGTTAATTTTGAAAGTGGCCTACCTCCATTCTTGGTAAGAAAACGCATATTATTTACTTAATAATTGCCATTACTTTAATAGGAACTATAAAGTTAACATCTTTAGATATACTTAAGCAGTATGACTCATTAGTATTATGTACGTATATTTTTAATTGCATTGAAACACAAACCTTTAAATATCTCAATTTAAGTATAAATCGACTTAGGCCACTTTCAAAATAAACGGCTCAAATCTTGAAATTTGTTAATTGCTTCGTTTCTCGAAAACATTCTGCAACGTTTACTAACTTGCTCTCTGGTTTCATTAATTAAATTCGTTTGATTTAGTGGAAGATTTCCAGGGTTACGATCCGACAGTTTACGTACTAGACGAGAAGAAGTCGTTTGTCACGAAAATAGATTGTACTCATAAGAAATTCATTTCGTCCTCGGGAAAGGAGTCTTTCCATCACGGTGACAGCTATACTTCCAGCAAACGTCGGTCTCACTGTTCTCTGTGGAAATCCAGTTTACACTGAAGCTTGTTTCGCAGCTGAGCCCGAAAGGCCTCGCCAGCATGAATCAAAGTTTCTCAAAGGAGAGGACTGCAGCCGGTCAGCGAATATTTGATGATTAGACGGGTCAGTTTTGCGTCAGAAGGCAAAGCGACAGCGTCAAACGAGCTTTTGATTCTCTGCCGGATCGTTTGCATCCAAAAGTGATTCTGAAAACGATCCAGGGGAAAGAGCAGGAGCTGATCTTCCAAGTTCCAAATAAGTAGTCGGCGAGACAGTTCCACAAGATATACCATTCACCTGGCCTCCAGCCCATTCATCTCCCTTCGCAGACGTCATCGATTCGGCGTCGCCGGCACTACCATGCGCCATGGTGCAATCCTTTAATCCGACCTTAAAACCCTCTGCCGTATTCTCCCCTCATATCTCACCCGCAGTCGGGAGTCCCATGGAACGAACCCCTTGGAACGAGCCCCAGCTAAAGTGACATTAATAAAATCCAACTCGGCAGTGTTACCATCCTTGGTTACTCTTGACGCCGTTCAAGCTTTCGAACGATTTCGCCAGACGTGGAGAGTTTAGAAAGCTATACCGTAACGTACGATACTTATCATGCAAACCGTGTTTCTCATTAGCTCTTTGTTGCTGACGCGTGTTGAGATAAATCTCGCTAAATACGCTACAAATTGCAAAGAGATGCTAACGTTTTACCGAACGCTTTCTAATATTTTTCATTTGCAAATATTGAGAACGTCAAAATGCATTCGACTAATTTGTTTCTATGGGTGTACATCCTAGAGTAAAATAGTTGCTTCTAGTACTTCCTAAACTTGCAGTCTAAGATTTTTAATTTGGGATTATTGAGATCGTAATATAATATAATATAATACAAATATTATGCCTTCCTTTTTAGACGAAATAAAATGTTATTAATTTGTAATCAATATTTACGCCTCGCAGTGTAAAAGACATAAATTGTCTGTTCTTTTCAGTAACATTTTTAACGATGAAGATATTATAATAACTTTAGTTACCAAGAAAATAATATAGCAAGGGGTTAATACCTAACCTACCACCACCGATAAAGTAACGAGTTTCAGATCTATTATCCCATAATTATTAAAATCGTAAAAATAATTTCATATAGAAACAATTGAATATATTTATCCAGAAACATATTCTAATAAAAACGACTAAAGTCCGAAATAATTAAATTATGCAATTTTTGTAAAGCAACTAATTGCATTATCGGGTCGATCGGTGTTAAAATTTGTCAGCTCGAACGCAGCCTGACAACTTAGTTTATCAGCAAAAGGGTTAATTCGTCTGTGAAGTGGCCAAGAGCTGATTATGCTGGAAACTTCGAGATCGGCGATAAAGCGGCGAACATGGACGAAGAAGAAGAAGAGGAAGAAGAAAACATTAATGAATGCATTATCATAATTTACATGATATAACTGAATCGATTCAAATTCAATTTTTCAGCACTTCCATTCATAATTATTTTAATTTCAGTGGATCATGGAATGTTCCCTATGATATGTTATAGAATGGAAATAAGAGAATGTAAATTAAAGAAAGTATTATGTTACAAGAAACAAGAAACGGTAATTCAATGACTGATGAAAGCGGAATTTAGATTAACAACAAATTGAGAAGAGAATCAGGTATAAAAAAATGTGTCACACGCAAAGATGAAAATGTAATTTTATTAGTATTTGAAGAATTGCCAAATGAACTTAATATAAAAGTTGGAATAACCCCGTGAAAAAATTAAATTTAAAAACGTGGTTGCATTATTTCCATCGTCGTACTAAACAAAAAAACATATATTTTTATAACTTTCATTTCGTATAACCGTTTCAACAAATTTTTTATTTTGCACAAATGTCGCAGTCTAATTCGTTCAAATATTTATGGGGCATTCCTTGATTTTGAAGCTGAAAATCTTAACCCCATGCCATACTATTTTCTTTGTATATAAAATTATTATAACTTCATCATTAAAAGTGTTACAGAAGAGATCAGACAATTTATGTCTCTGATACTGTTACATCTACTTCAAAGCTGAAATATTGATTACGAACGAATAAAATTCGATTTCGTCTAAAAAGAAAATCACAATATTTCTTAGACTTTGTTTAAAATCTCCAACACGAGTTTTAGTCGTTATGATATAACAAGGGATTATAATAAACCTTTGCAGAATGACTTTGATCCTTTCGATCTATCTTTAGTCAATTGTTTTGCATAAATTCCGCAGTCTAGTTAGTTCAAATATTTATGGAGCATTACTTGATTTTGAGACTAGAAATCTTAACACCTTGCTACACTATTTCCTTTGTACATAAAGATATTACAACTTCTTCATAGTTGAAACTGTTACAGAAGAGAACAGACCATTTATGTCTTTTACACTGCTAAATCTACTTCGAGGCTTAAATATTGATTATAAATTAACAACATTTTATTTCGTCTAAAATGAAGTGCATAATATTTGTATTTCTTAGACTGTGTTTACAATATTCCAGACGAGTCCGACCCATTATATGGTAAATAATTTCATATAGAAACAATTGAATATGCTTATCCAGAAACATATTCTAATAAAAACGACTAAAGTCCCAAATAATTAAATTATGCAATTTTTGTAAAGCAACAAACTGCATTATCGGGTCGATCGATGTTAAAATTTGTCAGCTCGAACGCAGTCTGGCAACTTAGTTTATCAGCGAAAGGGTTAATTCGTCTGTGAAGTGGCCAAGAGCTGATTATGCTGGAATCTTCGAGATCGACGACAAAGCGGCGAACACAGACGAAGAAGAAGAAGAAGAGGAAGAAGAGGAAGAAGAAGAACACGATCATCTATCCATGTAGAAGAAGAACGCATTCTTATTTGAAAGGATACGATTTCGCCGGATCGAATTATTTCGCCGAGCAAAAAGTAGCCGGTTGTTTGATCCTCGCTTACGCGGCAATTCCCTGGAGAGACTTTCTCATAGATCTTCGTGAAACGTACGTGATCTTTATCGGCGGCAGCAACAATATCGGCCTTACAGCCATCTCAATGATAAATCGTGACAGAACGATACGTGCCTTCGATACAAGACGGCGCGCGTTGGCTGGTCAGTTGACTGTCCGACCAACTTATCAGAAGAACCAACGACTCGAAGATCGGGCAAGCAAAGAAACAAGGACGGACGGGGACGAAACAGTAGTAGGAGGAGCCGAAGGGATAGATTGGACCAGTTATTGCGAAGGATCTCTATCGAACACCGGACATCCCGAGGATCAATTCACCTACGAGGAGTGCTGTCTCTTGTCGGTCTTTTCTTCGTTTTATTCTCGGTCCTCTCTCGAGTATCGAGAAACTGAAACGAGGAGGACGCCACGGCGAACTAATTCGACATTCGTTTCGCCCCAATACAGCGCCGTCCGCCAGGCTACCCCCTAATACTTTCGGTAACGCTGATAAAGAAACGGGTTAATTGCAGCTAGCTACAATCACCGTCGAGAAATGTACTCTTTAGCGAGGGTCGGGGATTTTCAGCGGACTTTTACGTGGTTACGTAATGCACCCGCTGAATAATCGAGGGGAACTCAAGTAACCCGTGTAATTAGGGGAAAAAGGAGGACTTTGTGTTCCCTCGAAAAGAGAGAGAGAAAGAGAGAGAGAGGGACAGATAGAGACAGAGAGAAAGAGAGAGAAACAGAAAGAGAGAGGGGAGAGGTGGAAAAGGGAAGAACGCTGAAACGATAAATCTCGCCACAATTATCGTCGAACCGACGTCGGACAAGAAAGACGCGCAGTGGAGAAGAAAAAATAACGAAACCGAGAACAGTGAAATATTCCCTTTTCTAGTTAAGAATAATTCGTTTTTATCAAAGCTCTGGAAAGATAAGAATGAAACAGGAGTGGGAGGATGGGCTGATGGTCCGTAGGACAACCACCGACATGCTTGCTCCTGTTAAAGTATTATCATTCCGCACGCCTCCATGCAGGCTTCATAATGAAGTATTCACCTACCCGTAATCCTCAATGTACTTGCTGCCAGGGTATTCTCTTCGACCAGCCTTGGCCAGATACTGTGTCGCGACAATGCTCGCGGGATTTCTACAGCACGATGAAAAAACCGCATCCCTTATGCACGACCGGTTAATGTTGTTTCCCTTACAAAACAGTCAGGTTTTGTCACCAGATATCCCCCCTTCTCCCCCCACCATCCCTCCGCCCCAGCAACGTTCACGGCGAGCTTAATAAGTCCCAGAGGCTGAGCGTATTGTGCGAATACCGCGAACGCTAGCCGAGCACAATTTCCACCGCCATAATTGTAAACCTAATAATAGGAAAAATTTGGTTGACCTAACTCGGGTTCCCAGCTTTTGGCCGATGCCCCTTTTCGCGACGCTTCTTCGTTCGTTATCCGTTAAAAGTTCAAACGACGCGCTAATCTGATAGGATAACGTAATTTCGGTTAGTGATAAAAATACGTTCCGTTTCTGCTTCGTTTTAGAGACCGCGTTGCCAACGACGCGTATCTCCACGTTTACTAGGTGTATGCATAAGTTTTTTCCGGTTTTTTGATCAAAAAGAACACGTAATTTTCAAGGGAAATTAATTTTTTTTTTATTCAAAATATTGGCCATCGGCTTCTACACATTTCGTCCATCTTTCAGGTAATTTATGAATACCATGCCAGAAAAACTGCTTGTCTTTTGCGGCAAACCATTCGTCGAGCCATTTTCCAACTTCCTCGAAATTGCTGAAGTGCTGCTCTGCGAGCGCGTGCCCCATTGACGCGAAGAGGTGATAGTCAGATGGTGCCAGGTCTGGGGAGTACGGCGGGTGTGGTAGGATGTCCCATCCAAGCGATTTCATAGTGTCTTTCACTTGTTTTGCTGTGTGAGACGGCGCATTGTCGTGTAACAAAATCACTTTGCCATGTCTTTTGGCCCATTCCGGTCGTCTTTCAATTAATGCGTCGTTTAAATTAATCATTTGTTGGCGATAGCGTTGTGTATTAACAGTTTCTCCGGGTTTCAAAAGTTCATAATACACAATACCGGTCTGATCCCACCAGACACAGAGCATGGTCTTCTTGCCGAAGCGATTTGGTCTTGGTGTTGATGGACCGGCTTCGCCATGTGAAAGCCATGATTTTTTCCGCTTTGGGTTTTCAAAATAAATCCATTTTTCGTCACCCGTCACAATTCGATACAAAAAGGATTTCCTTTCGTAGCGTTGAAGCAGCATTTCACAAGTGACTTTGCGATTTTCCATTTGACGTTCATTCAAATTGTGTGGGACCCATTTACCGAGTTTGTTGATCTTTCCCATTGCTCGTAAACGTCTGCTGATTGTTTCTTCTGATACTTGTAATGCTTCTGCTAATTGCCGCTGAGTTTGAGTTGGGTCATCATCCAATAACTCCTGCAATTGTTCGTCTTCGCATTTTTGTGGTCTACCAGAGCGCTCACTGTCTTTCACATTGAAATCACCACTTTTAAATTGTCGAAACCATGTCTCACATGTTCTAATCGATGGAGCGTGTTCACCATATGTTTCTACCAACAAACGATGACTTTCGACAGCCTTTTTCTTTTGATGAAATAAGAAAAGCAATGCGTGCCGCAAATGTTCTTTTTCAGGCACAAAACTCGACATGATTACTGAACGATAAAACAAAGACGCCAGTTCTTGGCAGACTCAACTTATGTGTGTTTGTAGTTTTATGTTAGACGAACAAAATGGTATATGTGTCAAATTAATACGCTGCGTACTTTTCACTGGCGCCACCTCTTAGTCAAACCGGAAAGAACTTATGCATACACCTGGTATCGTGGCTAATTGAACGCGCGTTTTTCGCGGACGCCATTTTTAAGCCTTTGCGCTCGAAGCTGCTTCGACTCGAAAACCTAGGAATTCTTCTGACTTAGGATATTTATATTTCACACGGTGTACTTCATGTTACGCACCTGGAGAATTTTACTATTACTCGTCCTTGCAATAGTTACATTTTTACAAATTCCTTAGTTACGAGCATAGCGATGTAGAAATTGTTTTACACAGTGGTCTGGCAATTTTTACTGGTCCCTCGGAGTCACCGTTCGAGTGCAAAGGATTAACACTTTGAGTGCCGAATACTCTCGGCGGAAGCGTGGACGATCGCGCCGGGCTGTTGCGATTGTTCGGAATATTTTCTTTGCTAATGTGAACGACAGTGGCTCGCGAAAGTATTCGTACACTTTTTAAATTTAAATAAGTTTTGTAACACGAAGTATGTGGTGCCATTTGCCTAGCTTTCACGTCTCATTTTATTTAACGTTAAACGGAAAGAATACAACTCTGCGCAAGGCAAAAGATTCGCTTACCCGATTCGTGCTGTTCTGTTTCAATCAAACTTATTAAAATAGTGTAGAAATATTTCTTAATATTATCGAAATCATATATGTCACATTAATCTGTAAATTTGATACTGCCAGTCCCCACGGACTGGCGTAGCGTTCAACGTGTTAAAATTGGACCAAACGTCTTGACTTTTCTCGAGCAATTAGATGCAAATGCAAAAATCCTATCTCTTACAATTGAGTCAAGCAATTTTTATTTTGCATGATAATCGACATGCTATATTGTAATTATTTGAAATTATAGTATAATGGCTTACGAGAGTATGTGTGCAAATAATACAGAATGAAAATCAATTAAAGGATGTGAAATATCTAAAAATGTGTCGAAAGAACTAAGAACTGTATATGAATTTCACGTTAAAACCTACATTAAAACTAAGCTCAATAATATTATTAAATAAATAGAATTTAATAACGCATTCTACAGTGGCTCACGAAAGTATTTTGACATTATTCAAATGCAAATAACTTATTTAAAATTGGACCAAACGTCTTGACTTTTCTTGAACGATTGGATGCATCGACTTACTAAGTGATATGAGAAAAGGATTTTGAAAAAGTTGAAACTAGTATGAACTACATACTTACATACATGAATTACAATTACATACTAATAGACATCACGTTAGTCGGTCTTCTTTAAGTCATTACGTTAGTTTTCTTTATGTTATTACGTTAGTTTCCGTTTACGTGTTCACGTTTATGTTTACGTTAGTGTCTCTACGTCCATTCATTGTAGTATTGTCTGTTCTTCGAGTAAAGAAGTTTATTAACGCTTGACAAAGACTAGACACATACCCCTTACAAAGTTTATTACTATTATTTGCACGTACAACACTCGAATTTTTACTGATTTCTTAAATGCAAGCATAGCGATGTAAACATAGTTTGAATAATAATATAGCTATTTTTAATGCTAAGGGTTGAACAATACACGAAAAACTTTATAAACGCATATGTGCGCCCTTAGTCCGCAGAGAAAGCTTTCGATGGATGCACGTATGCGTTCGTAGCACTCAAAGGGTTAATTCTCTGCAGAGAAAATGCTAAACGATTAATGCCGGAAATTTGTACTTTCGTGTTAAATATTTGAACGCGTGTAGTTGTTACCATTTGTGTAACCGAGATTACTATATACATCACGACCCGCTGAAATGCGATTCAAATTATTATATCCGTTACCGTAATTACGTTTAAAACAAATGTGCATAATTTAATTTATCGTACTTCAGACCACAATTACATCGACGTACGGTCTACCCACGTTGAAAAAGTGAACGTATACTGCGGGTCTTGTAGTATTCAGACCACAACTAGGGTCGCCGCATGCTTAAAATACGGATTTTTATAGCGAGCCTAAATCTGCGGGGCTCGTCAAAATTACAGGCTTCAACTTTCTTAATTTACTGAAGTCGTAAAGATGCGTTGATAGGAAATTATTTAGTAACCTTGAACAAACAGTGACTCGAAAACTTTTGATCGCATTTTCCATAGTTATAAAAGCATTGATATTTCAAGAAATACAATTTTGTTTATACTTTTCCATCTTTTACCATCATCCGCTTTTATACAATCAAGAAATACCACAAATTGCGAAATCTGGAATACATATCCTGTATGTGCACTCAATGCTCTGAGTTGATGCTACAACACCCCCTTGAAGATTTTAATTCATGGCTCTTTGCGTCCATAGTGACTCGAAAACATTTGATCGCATTTTCCATCGTTACAAACGTATCGACATTTCATGAATTACAATTTTGTTTTTATACTTTTCCATCTTTTACCATCAGCCGCTTTTCTACAATCAAAAAATACTATCAATTGGAAAATTTGAAATAAGTATACTGCATGTGTTTTGAATGCTCTGAGTTGATGCTAAAACATCTCCATAAAGATTTTAATTTATGGATTCTTATTTCCACGAAATTAACCTCTTGCTTCACGATTTATTTTACGGTTCCATTGATTCGAACTTCTTTGTAGTTTATACTTTCTTCGAAGATGAACAAAATTTGTGTATATATAGTAAGCTTCCATGTTCTTCAATAGCTGTGTATTAACAATAAAATAAAATATTACTTTGGTTTTGAAGGAATTAATAACGTACAGATTTATCAAACTCTGTTCAGAACTTTTATCACGAGTCCGACTCGATGTTGTAACACAATATGTAGGAAGTGAAGGCGGAATTAGAGAGAGTGGAATGATTAATTATTAATTATTAAATAATTATTTCGTGTTGAAATAAAAATCGAGATAATTTATTTCTTCATTTATATTATTTTACATTTTCGAATTATATTTATGTTTCTTGACGCATTTCTATTAATACTAGGTTTATGGGATGCATTGAAATGATTATTTTTCATTTACGTTTATTGAGATTGTAAAAACGCATCCATCAGGAATAAGTAAACCAATTTATTTGTTTGGATGTATTTTATTCAAAACATCGCTAAAAATTTAAACAGACATGTTCCTGTTATTTTTACAATGTTACGTGAAATAGTCGGTTTTAGCGCACCGTAAACCTAGCGTTAATTGATCGAAAACAAATGCAATGGACTTAAATCTCCTTGAAGCTGTTTTAACATCACCCTAAACCATCGAATGCACATGCAGCCCGCTCATTTGAAATTTTGCGATTCTAGCCATTTCCCGTTGACAGATATATTTGCTCTGGCATAACAGGCGGGAAACCGAGGACACGTTTTTCCTCGGAAGTACAGCTGAAACGCCTCTGAAAACATTGCACATACATTTTCATGGCTGTATCTGCCATAGATTTGAAAATTGAAGCATCCCTTTTACAACGACCACGTAAATCTTGATGTACAATTTTTTATTGTCGTTTTATTGAGGTTTGAATGGAACGCGTACTCCCTACCTCGCAATAATATAAGGTACATCATGAGGGTTTTATACAACTGAACATGTTCTTTACTTTTATTCCATAAAATAGAATGATACCGACTTTAAAAATAAAATATTCTGTCCAGAGTATAACTAAATCGATAAAATCTTCGACATGACTGGACTCAGAATTTTTATGTCATTTCTCTCGTTTATAAGTTATTTTTCAAACTGTAATTATGAGAAGAGTTTCTTCTATTCGTCAAATTCACAGTAATAAAGCAAAGTTAAATATTGGATAGTCGGAAAAGTATTGAGAGATGTTAGATCGATCAATAAAACTCAATAAAGAGTATTCTTTCATTACGATTCATGGTACCAATTTATTATGAATTATGATTAGGGTACGATTTACGTGTATATCTCAGAGAGAAAAGTATTTAGAATGTTGTTCGTAATACTAATTGACTATGAATTGTAAATTAAGCTCAACCTTGGAGCCGGTCCAAATTCAGCTGCTCTCCTTTACATGGTATTTTAGAAGTCAACTGAAATCTTAATAAATGCATTATCATAATTTACATGATATTCCATGATCCATTGAAATTAAAGTAATTATGAATGGAAGTGCTGAAAAATTGAATTTTAATCGATTTAGTTATATCATGTGTTCTCTATGATATATTACAGAACTGTTATAGAATGGAAATAAGAGAATGCAAATTAAAGAAAGTATTATGTTACAAGAAACAAGAAACGGTAATTCAATGACTGATAAAAGCGGAATTTAAATTAACAACAAATTGAGAAGAGAATCAGATATAAAGAAATGTGTCAAACGCAAAGATGAAAATGTAATTGTATTAGTATTTGAAGAATTGCCAAATGAACTTAAGATAAAAGTTGGAATAACCCGGTGAAAAAATTAAATTTAAAAACGTGGTTGCATTATTTCTATCGTCATACTAAACAAAGAAACATATATTTTTATAACTTTCATTTCGTATAACAGTTTCAGAAAACTTTTTATTTTGCACAAATTCCGCAGACTAATTCGTTCAAATATTTATGGGGCATTCCTTGATTTTCAGGCTGAAGATCTTAACCCCATGCCATACTATTTTCTTTGTATATAAAATTATTGTAACTTCATCATTAAAAGTGTTACAGAAGAGATCAGACAATTTATGTCTCTGATACTGTTACATCTACTTCAAAGCTGAAATATTGATTACGAACGAATAAAATTCGATTTCATCTAAAAAGAAAGTCACAATATTTCTTAGACTTTGTTTAAAATCTCCAACACGAGTCTTAGTCGTTACAATAGAACAAGGGATTGTAATAAACCTTTGCAAAATGATTTTAATCCTTTCGATCTATCTTCAGTCAATTGTTTTGCATAAATTCCACGGTCTAGTTAGTTCAAATATTTATGGAGCATTACTTGATTTTGGGAATAGACATCTTAACACCTTGCCACACTATTTCCTTTGTACATAAAGATATTATAACTTCTTCATAGTTGAAACTGTTACAGAAGAGAACAGACAATTTATGTCTTTTACACCGCTAAATCTACTTCGAGGCTTAAATATTGATTATAAATTGACAACATTTTATTTCGTCTAAAATAAAGTGCATAATATTTGTATTTGTTAAACTGTGTTTAAAATATTCCATACGAGTCTGACTCATTATATGGCAGGAAGTTTAACTCCTTGTCATACCATTTTCTTTGCACTTAAAGTTATTGAAACTTGTTCATCTTAAAAAATGTTACAGAAAAGAACAGACAATTTATGCCTTCCACACTGCTACATCTACTTCGAGGCTTAAATATTGATTACACATTAACAACATTTTATTTCGTCTAAAAAGAAAGGCATAATATTTGTATTTGTTAGACTTTGTTTAAAATGTTCAATACGAGTCTGACTCATTATATGGCAGGGGTTTAACTCCTTGTCATACCAATTTCTTTCTAGATACGGCTATTGAAAGTTCTTCTTCTTAAAAGATGTTATAGAAGGAAAAAGACAATTTATATCTGTTATACTGCTAAATCTATTTCAATGCTTAAATATTGACTACAAAAGAATAATATTCAATTTTGTCCAAAAAGAAAGTTACAATATTTCTTGGACTTTATATAAAATCTTCAACAGGAGTATTAGTCGTTATAATATAACAATGGGTTATAATAAACCTTTGCAGTATGATTTTGATCATTTCGATCAGTCTTCGGTCGTAAGAGTGAGTTTGGTCGAGGTTCATAGTGGTTCGTACCACGTAAACGGTATCGACGTCTGAATGATCGCTAATTAACCACGGATTGTAACAGAGATATTATTGCATCGTCGAATCTGTACCGGAAGTTATCAAATACACCTTGTATATTACGCAAGCACAAAAGATAGCGTAGCCAAGCACAGTTCGGAGAGAAATGATGAAACAACGAACAACCTGCGGCCAGAATTATTTATTCACACCCACGAACTAGCCCGCGATATACGAAATAGTGCAAAAGGTGGGTCGGTGTTCATGGCGGTTTATGTTAATCAGTTTCCCAGCCACGTTAACTGGACCGTGCATCGTGGCCTCATTTCAGGATGTTTGACGGAACAAGAAACATTCGGGACGCGAGATGTTACCGCACTTTAAATTAGACGTGGAACGAACTTGGAGATAGTCGTACGAACAATGTTGTAAATTGAAGTTTCGAGGGTTTTTAAATTTCGAGTACCGCACATTGTGCTACATCTGTTACAATATATTCACTCAAAATCTTGTGAATGGTTGTTAAAAAAATCATTTGAGCATATATCAACCCTCTGGTGCGGAATCTATTTTAACTCAGAATATGAAAATCCTAATTTAAACGAATTTTTCAACGTCTTTTAAAACGTTTAAGTTACGGCACTTTGAGGAGTAATGGGTTTAAAGTTTTCTATTTGCTTTATATATCCTGCGAAAATACTTCCAAGCAAAATGTATATTGTTTTGTGAAAGTAAATGCTTCGAAGTTTTGCGGATCCATGTATGAGTTACAGCGTAGAAAATGATTATTGATTAAACTCGAATGTGGGTAAAAATTCTTTTTATACGACGACATTTTATTGGAGAACTTGCCCAATGGAATACCCTACGCATGCAATATTATCTTTCTGCTTTGACTCTCGGAAGAGGGGCCATTTTTAGTTCTTTTATAATTAACAACGTTTAGAACTATTCACTGGTCTATTTTCCAATTTTTTTAAACATATTTTTAGTGGTATCTCTTGCAAATATATTAATGTTTTCGTTGATCCTCATTTAACAACTATTCATTGAATTTAATCAGTAGAATCTGCGCATTTAACACTAACAAGTAACTTCGTACAATTTTTATTGTAATATGTGCTTTATCAACACTTCAACTGCCCAACTAACAACCTCAAAGATCCCACAAAATCGAAGTAATTTATTTAATGAAGCAACAATTGAAAAATTAAAATGTTATCATATTATGCATTCTCCAGATATCAACAGAATTCAGTGCAACGAATATATTAACATTTTTATAATTTCAATAATTGCGAAAGAAAAAACTAGGGATCAGTCAAAATGACTGGTTTGGTAGTTCTAGTGTTAAAATCTTTATCGCGAATCTGACCGGTTATAATATGGCAACGGGTTAATGCAATAATTGTATAGTAGGTAATATCTGTGGTATTACGCTAGGGAGATTTAAGACCAATAATCCTATCTACAACAGTCGTTTCTATAAGTGAATATACATTAGTCTATTTCAATACTCATTAGAGTCAGTGTTAACCCTTTACACTCCAAGCAATTTTAATTCCGAAATCGAGACACTTTTTTACCTAGAATAGTTTCATTGCACATAGTTCACTTCCTGTCGTGCTTATAAACTGTACTTCTATTCCTGATATACTTCTATTTCTATTACTCATACAGTTCTATTACACTTTGATGTGTATCGGTTTCTTAAATGCAGACATGATGACGTAAAAGTTGTTTTTAATAATAGCATGACAATTTTTAGTGTCGATTCAGAAGCGCCATTCGGATGCTAAAAGTGAATATCCAACAGTTTAAAATTAAATTTCATTTACATCTACTAATATTTATATTGTTATTAATATAAATGTGAGTGGGAACGCATCAACCTAATAGTTCACTGAAGGATTAGATAAAATTCTACGTTTTTATTTTGTCATTACAAAAATGCAAAGAATAAACATTCGGCAGATTCAGTGTTAATATCCATCTGTGTCGAAATGTTAAATAAAAACGTAATGAGATAGTAAAATTTCATATAAATCCACTAATAGTTGTATTATTATTCGCATAAATGTGAGTGAAAATTACAAAACTGCAAAGAATAAATCAGCCCAAGATATGTCGTGTAAGATGTGATTAATGCTTGGTAAATAATATTGACCGAGAACATAGCTCTCAAACGAAGATAGTTGAAAATTAGCTAACAGAGAATGGTCTGGAGAGTCAAACACATAATCTGTAAATTATCAGAGACAGTCTTGGTGAGCGCTAATAATCAATGGCAGCAGTGTTCGAGTGCAGTTGATATACGATACGCATCCACCGTGCAGTCATAACCCACGCACGTGTGCCTCAAGTTTGTTACACCATCGTTACAAAGGATCCCGCTAATTGAAACGCATGTTCCATCTCCCTAAATCTAGTGATTATTAATTTATCGTAAGAGCCACTATAGCGGTCATTCGCACCGCGAACTATTGCTTTAATCCTTGTATTGTCTTTGTGTATTAGCTTCATGTATGCTCTCACCTAGAAACTGTGCTATAATTAAAAGCACATTAGAGAGACATACTGAACCGCAGCTATATTTTAACGTATACTAACCAGTTATATAAAATTCGTGTATGAAACTAGCGATAAAGTAGATTACAAGCTCCCGATAGTTGTGTTTTATTAACAGCAGCTGTTGATTTTTATACTTCCAGTAATTGTATCGTCTATTTATAATCGACAAAAGAATATAAGTCATATGTATACCTTTTTTAAATCTTTTTTTGATTGCTAAGAGCTTCCAAGCAAAATAACTCAATTAGAAATAAGCAATTTTTATTTACTTTTATTAATTTATCGTAACCGGTTACAAAAGTCTTACTTATCACTTTTGAGTGTTTCTCGCAACGATTTCAATACTCTTGTAAGAAGCAATAAAAAAAGAACAAGTACTATCTGAAAGATTGACATAATAGTTTCGGCAATATATAGTTATAAAGGGTGTCCCAAAATTAACGCAAGGTTTGAATTAAATAGAAAGCACAGTTTTTAGTCTTTAGGTAAAGACTAAAAAGGTAAAACAGGTAAAGAATTACTGGTGACAAGAAGACTGCACGAAGGGAACGTTTGTCAGAGTAGATTGGAAAGTCGAAGAGAGTAGGCTGAAAAGTCGAAGAGTACAGATCGGGACACGAGTCGTGAAATAACATAGCATTGAGTAGAATACTTTAGGACATCTAGCTTAAGCCGGAGTAGTGATACTGCGAATTAAATATATAAATACTACATTATCCAGCATCTACGCTTTGAATTAGCAAATCCTTCCAATCCCACAATATCTACAAGGAAAAAGCAAACGCTACACGCAATATGCATATTCAGTAATGAATATTCAAACATTAGCGTATTAATGTTTGTGAGGACTTCAAATCTCGTACGACCATCAACGTGTTCAAATACATACGTGAGCGAACCTTGAGTAACTGTGAATACATCTGTATTAATGAAATATTGCGGTATGAGTCAGAAATGACCCTGACACAGGACCGCAAGCCCTAGTACTCGCAGGGTTAATACGACATAATTTGTAGCGGTGTACGTCGCGACCGTTTCGCGATGACTTTCGCTGCGTATAGCACCGTGATATGCACCGAATGGATTTGCTCGAAGGATTACCCACTATGATGTGGGAGAAAATGTAATAATGCTTGGTGGACAAAATACTTTATTACACGTAAGATATTGTACAATGTTGAAACGCTCCGCTAAGACGTTGTACAAAAACGAAGAATGATGTACAACAACGTACAACTACGTACAACAACGTACAACAACGTACGTCGTTGTACAAGAACGAACAACGATGTACAACAACGTACAACGATGCATAACAACGCACGACGTTGTACAACAATGAGCAACAATGTACAACAACAATATCGTAAGACGTTGTAGAAGAATGAACAACGATGTACAACGACAACAACGTACAACGATGTACAACAACGTACGTCGTTGTATAAAAACGAACAACGATGTACAACAACGTACGTCGTTGTACAAGAACGAACAACGATGTACAACAACGTACAACGATGAATAACAACGCACAACGTTGTACAACAATGAGCAACAATGTACAACAATAATATCGTAAGACGTTGTACAAAAATGAACAACGATGTACAATGACAACAACGTACAACGATGTACAACAACGTACAACGATGCATAACAACGCACAACGTTGTACAACAATGAGCAACAATATACAACAACAATATCGTAAGACGTTGTACAAGAACGAACAACGATGTACAACGACAATAACACACAACAATAATTGGCTCACCTATATATGGAGGACATGACAGTCAAAGTATTACAGAAGGATACCTGAAAATTTCTAGTGGAAACATTTTTATAACTTCAATAATTGCGAAAGTTAAAGGTAGACACCAATCATTTTCACTGATTTGATAGTTCTAGTGTCAATCATGTTTATCATTAACAAAGAGTGGATCCAAAAAGTATGAAGACATTACATTTTCAATCCTCAAAAAATTGTTGTAATTTAAATTATGATCATTCGGTATAAACAGATAGTAAAACCATAAATCTGGATCATTTTAAATTTCGAAGTTGTGACTTTCACGTAACAATGTACATTTCTCTTGAAAGTATTTTTGCACAATGTATATATCACATGGGCGACTGAAAACCCATTATTTCTCAAAGTGCTACAACTTTAAAGGTTCCCAAAAAACTTTGAAAAATCGTTCTCATAAATGAAACTACCATAGATTTGAAGATTGAAGCCTCTTTTCTACAACGACTTCTTGAAAACTGATGTTTGATTTTTTTCACTGTTTTATGGAACAAGAATGAGGGACAAGTTCGATAATGTAAAACCCTCATAGTATAACCTATACTACTGCGAAGTTGATACACCATTCATAGCTTCGTTAAACGGTTTGAAGAATTCGTAGATCACTTTTTAAATATAACAAAACGAAGACATAACGAACTAAACAACTTACAAGGAAACATTCACGAATATTACAAATAACACATACGTTAAAAAATAAAACTAAGTAAACAAAACATAATAATAACATAAAAATAAGTAAATTTCAAAATCTATTTGAAAATCGCTCCTTTAATATTTCATTAAAGCAACCCTAATGGCCTTTCCATAACTGTCAGACCACATCTGGTTGTAGTTGATATCTTATCATTTTCAAAGCATAAACATTTCAAGTAGGTATAATCTAAATAGGTCTTTTACAGAGTAGATTGGTTCGTCGCAGAGTTCAAACGACGCGTACGAACGTATACACGTAGCAAATTACGCGAGCAGCTTTAAACATTACTAATTGGAATAGTGGAATGAGGAGGACAACAACCCCGACGACTCCTGCTGCATCTGCTAACTATAAAACAGTAAACCACCGGTCGCTCGTCATCGGCTTCGACCGTTGGCGAGCCACGACGGTTTGCTTCTTTTGCCATTTTTCGAAAATTAATGCTTATAATAGGCATCTCATCTTTTTGACAACAAAATTTCGCCGAACTTTCAGTTTTGACCAATGTGGGACGGTGGAACAGTCAACCCTTAACACTAACGTTACCGACTATTAAAATTGGCTAATGTATAATGTCTTACAAAAATTACAAGATTTAACCCCTTGCACTCCAAACAATTTGAATTTCTAACTCGAGACATTTTTTTGTTCTAGAACAATTTCATTGTACGTGGTTCATTTCCTGTCGAGCATATCAAATTTGTTACTATTAATCGTACATGCAACATTTCCATTTTTGCTAGCGTCTTAAATACATTCTAATGTAAAAATTGTTTTGAATAATATTCTGCCAATTTTTAATGTCGCCTCAGAAGAGCCATTGGAGTGCTAAGGGTTAATTAACATTTGGATGTTTTTGATTTTTATTACAATATAGGAATATATATGGTCTTACAAAAATTACAAAATTTAATACATTTGGATGTTTTTCGATTTTTATTACAATATTGTTATGAATAAAGAAATCTATTGAATCACTTCCTATGAAAGTAATTTTCGAATTTCAGTAATTCTAAAATAAGAATTATGAAAAAGGTAATTTGACCGGCTGTGGTATGTTTAGTGTTAACGACCGAATGTCCCTGCTACAGGGACATAGCACTTACGTTATAGAAAACGAAAGGCCTCGCTGCAGGGAGGTAGCCCTTACGCTACATCCTAACACTGCAAGGTCATCAGGGGATCTCAAATTTCGACTCGTGTCTGTACATGATAAGTACAACGTTTCAGACTTAAGGTGGTAGCATTTAACGCGACTTTACTGTAATTCATTCATTCTTTCAATTTTATTCTTTTGCAATCTATATACAGGGTGTCACCAAACATTTGAACCTCAAATATTTTTGTTGTTTCTAAAGATACGTAAAATATGGTAAGGACAAAGTTGAATGGTACAATGAAGATGACACGATGCTATAAAAAAATTTTGTTTGTGTCACTTTTTAGAGACATCTAGGTCACCTTGACTTTTTTAAATGGAACCACCCTTTTTTAAACACCTACAATGATAGTCCCTTTCATTAGGATTTCAGTGACTATATTATTCCAAGGTCATTCAAGGTCAAGGATAGAAAAAACGTATAAGATTTAAAATATGAAAGAAGAATACGTTTATCACGGTTGAGACTTGTAGTAAATAGTAAACATACTATGGTCGTAATTAAAGTAAACATACTAAGGTCCTTCAATGTTACTGTTATTCAGTATTCTTATTTACTATTAGTATGTTTCCAAACGCAATTCCGCTGTCTTATTCAATGACTGAAAAGTGTGATATGATCACGATTTACTGTGAATGTAAACAAAATGCAGTGCAGACTCAATTACTTTATGAAGAAAGGTACCCCGAGCGAAACACTCCTTCTAGACAGACTTTCATTAATACGTACAGGTTGTTTCGAAGTACTGGAGGTGTACATGCAAGACAGTACAAACGGAAGAATCCTACGACCAATGAAGACAATGAAATTAATATTTTAGCAGCTATAGCTGTCAATCCTCACGCGAGTACGAGAAAAATTTCCCGGGAAGCAGGCATAAGTCAAAATAGCGTAATACGAATTCTGGCCCGACATAAATTTCATCCGTTCCACGTATTGATCCATCAAGAATTGCACGGGAATGATTTTCAAAATAGAATTAACTTTTGTCAATGGGGATTGCTTCAAAATTATTCAAACAAACAAATACCACCTCGGATGTACTTATCAGAGTTCAAGGTTCCTTCAAAGCTCGTTTACATCAATGTATCGACGTACATAGACGGCCATCATTTCGAACATTTGTAACATATAGGTATTCTGCTTCCATATTTTAGTTTTATAAGTTTTTTCTGTCCTTGACCTTGAATAACCTTGGAATAATATAGTCACTGAATTCTTAATGAAAGGGACTATCATTGTAGGCGTTTAAAAAATGGTGGTTCTATTTAAAAAAATCAAGGTGCACTTGATATCTCTAAAAAATGACATAACAACAAAATTTTTTTATACCATCGTGTCAGCTCCATTGTACCATTCAACTTTGTCCTTACCATATTTTACGTATCTTTAGAAACGATAAAGATATTTGAGGTGCAAACGTTTGGTGACTCACCCTGTATATTATTCTTCAATACAAATTTGTTTGATCAGCAAACTTAACGATCACATAACGTTTTAATTAATCACGTTCAAAAAGATGAATGCGAGAAAGGCTCGACTCTATCGATCTATGCATCCCTCACGTACACATGTTGTTTTTTAACTTTCAGATTTCGATATTGTAGCGTTCTCAATTTCGTAAATTCGTATACTGAATTTTGTGAGGTCGTAAATCCTGCTCTGCTTGCTCGCGACGAGATCAGGGTCGCTGGCGCAGTTGATAGTTAACCCTCCGAGCACTGGGGTTTGCCGTCCTATGGCGGGGTCATTTCTGACTTACATCGATATTTTACTAATACAGTTTTTCGTGGAGTTTTTCGTGGAGTGTACCACGTGTGGTAAAAATGCGACTGTCAAGGTACGATCCCAGGATTAACATATTAAGTAATCGGGGTCAATCTAGGCCTATCCCAATGAAGTCGGTCCTGTGTAGTGACACGATCGCATGAGTCAGCGCTTAGAGTAAGAGATAAGATGAGGAAAGTGGGGACGCTCTGCTTTCGAGATATCGAGCCACTGAAATTAGCGAATTACTATTACATTAGCCGCAATCGCGAATAGTCAGAATTTAAAGTGAATTCCGAATTTCGCGTGAGTGCAGGCTGCTGAACGTGACGGAAAAACTGAGTTTTAGGTAAGCCGACCTAGTTGAATCTTTTATTTTTGTGATGATTCTAATAACTTTTTAACAGTAGAACGACGGGACCAGCCAAATGACTCGTTGCTGACTTCTTATTTGACAGTTATTGAAATAATCAGAATGTTCCACACGAAAACTTTTTACATAAACTTTTTCATTAAAACATCTGTTAAATGAAAGTATTACAAACTTTGAATAATTGCAACCTTGTCATTATTATAAAGTAGTGTATATTAGTATAGTTTAGTTTATTATTTGTTGTATGACAGTTATTGAAATAATCAGAATGTTCGAACAAGAACTTTTTACATAAAATTTTTCATTATAACATATATCATATTATATGGTTAATATTATATAATTACAATTATATTAAAATTATATTATATAGTATTATATATTATGTACTATATTAGTATAGCTTAGTACTCCGTCGTTCAAGTGTTAAGGCTCTAAACTATAAAAATCAGTCCACCTTTAATCATTCTCGACTTCCAAAATCTTATATTATACAACTTATTGTTAGAATTATCGAGGACACCATTGAATAGTGATATACTTTATACACTTATTAGAACACTATACTTTATTATACAACTGAATTTAATATAATGTTAAACATACTTAACGTAATGGAAAAACTATTTTGGCTGTAGTCATCAGTCCTCCACTGTCTATCAATCCGCCTCGTTTCTGTTTTACATTTAACAATACCGTAAGTACAAATATAATTAGTAATGACATTAGATCCCTCAACAATTTATACATATTTAAAAACTTTTTTATATAAATAAAAATCGCCTCCGATTTTTACCGTCTTTAATCCCTTAACCAACAACTACGTGTGAGACACGTGGTCTTGTGTTCGGGCCAAAACTGATTATCACGGGCTTGGCCCCTGGTACAGCGGTCGGGCCAAATGTAAACATTATGGGCATGACTTACGACCGATTTGCCGAACTGTGGAATTGTTCGAAGGCGGTCACGATCTTGTTTACGTTTTCGACCCAGACTGTTGCAGTATAAATCGTAGGTTAAGGGGTAAACCGTCTTCCGGTGGCGTCTAAGGCATGGTCCACTAATCAGTCAACGATTTGCAAGAAAAAGAAAGCATTTCTGAAACCTACGCTGCGGTGTAAAATCACTCAACGTGAATCAAACGAAAGAACGTATCAAGTATTTTCACGGTTCTCCGCGAACTCTACGCTTGCTCATTAAATGAAGACAAACCTTTGCTTAACGTTCGAGTTTAAGATCGTTCTTGAACGAGGGTCGCTATGCTGCGAGACTTTCAGCACACTATAGAGATACTCTCGAGGTCGAGAAATGAGAAACGAAAGCCACTTTTGCTATCACTTTACCAAAGATTTGCCTTAACCATCCCTAACTGTTTCGGCACCGTTTCTGTTATTGCGTCTTGACAGGGCTCAGCAATATTAGTGAGTAACAGTAGTCTAACACGTCTCACCGCACTTGTAAGGTGGTGTGAGAAAAGAAAGGGCGATAATCAGATGACCGGTACACGAACTTTGGAGCGAAACTTATGAACTTTAGTAATTATATACACTCCTGGCAAGATCGTAACCGTATGTTACTTTAAATTAATGTTGTGAATAGACAGCGTATAGTTGAAGTAACGCCAACTTATAAAAATAGAAGGAACAGCTTTAAAATAAGAAGAAGCAGCTGATACTTATAAAGGGTGTCCCAAAATTAACACAAGATTTGAATTAAATAGAAAACACAGTTTTTAGTCTTTAGATTGTTATTTTTTTGTTGAATCATAAAGTACATAGGATAGGGTTATTTATGGAATAACATATCGGGCAAATGGCCTCCACGGCTTTGCTGGCACATACGCACTCTTTTGTCGAAATTTTTCATGACCTTCTGCATAATTGTAGCTGAATTTCGTTGATGCATCGTTTAATTTCCTCTTGTAATGCGCGGGTGGTTGTGGGCTTGTTGACATAGACCTTTGACTTCAAATAACCCCATAAGAAGAAATCTAATGGTGTTAAATCACACGATCTAGGGGGCTAATTCTGATCACCGAAACGAGAGAGTACACGACGAGGAAATGTCTCGTGCAGTAATTGAATTGTTTCACTGGCTGTATGGCATGTGGCACCGTCTTGTTGGAACCACATATTGGCCACATCAATAGCATCCAATTTCGGCAGAAAGAACTGTGTTATCATGTCGCGATATCGAGCACCAGTAACAGTTACTGCTTGACCAGCCTCATTTTCAAAAAGGTATGGCCCAATGATGCCTCCAGCCCAAAATCCGCACCAAACAGTGACACGTTGTGGCTGCATTTGTTGTTCGACAATCACATGTGGGTTCTCCGAACCCCAAACACGGCAATTTTGGCGATTAACAAAGCCATCAAGGTGAAAATGTTCTTCATCGCTTAGGATGATTTTGCTCGAAAAATCAGCATCCACTTGTTGATGTTTAATAATCCATTCCACGAACTCTTTTCTCTGTTCATGGTCATTAAGCTTCAGTTGTGTTAATTGAGTTTTGTAAGCATGGAGACACAGATCTTTTGTGAGTGTACGCTGTAGAGAGCTTCTTGAAATTTGCAATTCTTGTCCACGACGCCGAATTGATGTACCTGGGTTTTCATCAACACTCACACACTGCTTCGATATTGACATTTGAACGGCTTGTTTTTGGACGACCGGTGTGTTTAGCGTCTCCAACTGATCCAGTCTCTCTGAATTTTTCAATTAATCTTTTCACAGTCGACGAGGTTAAAACACTATTTTGACCATATATTGTATAAAATTTTCGAACTGCGGCCGCCAAACTTTCATTATTTTTGAAATATTGTTCAATAATGAAAACACGTTGTTTTATCATATAACGCTCCATTTCTACTAACCCTAAAGTCTCAGCTGTCAAATTGTTCTTTTTTCAGGGTTGCAAACAATTTACTGCAAAAATGGCGGCAAATTCAAATCATGCGTTAATTTTGGGACACCCTTTATAACTTTCGATCACACTAATTATATTCAGTATTTATATTGATATTCAGTTACATAATGAAGTGTAATGTTAGAAGTATATAAAATATATTATTATTTATTGGTCTCCGCGATAATCCGAAAGAAACCAAGAAAATACGTCTCGTTTTAGAGGAATACGTGTTACAACACAAACAGAATAAAATTGTTTCCTTTTACAGTTTATAAGAGAAAGAAAGTAGCTCGATATTTGCCATGAGGAACGTGTGAGACAACTAGCGTATAAATTTACAGTTGGAAATTTTAATATAAATAATTTTGTTGCTGTAGGTATCATCTACATAAAATAGAATTAAGCAATGTCTATAACCAACCTTTACATTGATTTCGAATGTAGTTCATAAAGGTTAACATTTACACGTGATTTTAAATAAATATGAAAAAGAAGAGGCAGAAATGTCGTTTCGTTTAGATTCGCACTAAAATACGCAAGAGCAAGCAAAGAATTAAAATCGAGGGATTACGTATGTACATCAAGGAATGATGAAAACAGGTTAGATATTTGAGTAATTTTTCATGTGCAAAATTATGGTCTTTTTTCTTACTGTATGCTACAATCCATTAAAAATATAAAACCGTAACAGCAGGTTCTTATAAAATTATTTATAAATTTCATTAAAACATTTCTGAAAATGATGAAGACCAGCGATTTGTATGTCACAGCCTTTTAAAACCGTCTCTGTCAATTTTTATCTGAACAAAAACAAACAAAACTTTTTGATAAAGCAAACGAGTGAAACTAATATCTGTGACAGTCGGCTTTAAAATTTCCAATTTTTTCCCGGAAATAAAAATTATTCGTTTTTTATTGTTAAATAGAAACGTTGCAAATAAAGGCAGCATACCTCAAGTGATAGACGATAATAATCGAAATTACTGTATTTTTCAATCTAAATACATTTATTACTGCAACAAATACTTTTCAATCATTAGTATTACGAAAAACATTCTTTTCAAAATTTTCTTCGCTATTTATTCACATATAGTATTTATTATTGTTTAGTTATACAGAGTCGTCATTTTTACGAAGTTTGCAGAAGAAATTATAAAATTACTTTAAGCAAAGTATATTCATAGGAATATATAAAAAGAATATATATATATAAGAAGATTACTACTTACATTAATATTTTACTTACAATTACGTACACGCAAAATAACTTCCCACTTTTTTATAAAAAAATGTAATTAAAAATGTAAAACATTGTAGAATTATAGTTAGAGTACGGATGTTATGCATTTCTGATGAAAATAAGTACGTGAAATATAAAATATGTTGTGAAATGTGTTTCATGGTAACTGCGTGTTTTAGACGCCTCGTAGCATTTTGGTTATTGCAAAGTTTATAAATTAAAATTTACAGATCTATAGAAATGTAGATTCAGAAATTAAGGTGACCCTCAAATTAAAATAAAAGAAAAAGATATTAAAACAGTAATTACTGTAACATATACTGCTCATTGACGAATAAATTTTGTCTGCAACATTTTTAAGCAAGAAACGGTATTAAAGTAAATTTTTACGATATAATTAAATGACTAAATCTGCATAGGTCACAATAAGATAAGAAATACAAGAGTCTGCAAAGAATAGAATTTAAAAATTTTGTGTATATGTAGCTGTTTTATCTATGTGTAGCTCTTGCTTTTTACAACTAATAAAGACAATTTTAATTTTGTATAAAAAACCGCAGTCTAATTATAATATGTAAAAATAAATATAATATAATAAATATTATAATTATAAATAAATATTCTTAACCCCGATGCATTCCTCAGGGTGATAATTCACGTTTATATTATAATTACATACTGTGTAATTCGATCAAATGAAAGATTTCTTTCTGTCTGAGTTGTAAGATGTATGTGTTTAACGCTAAAATTATCGAGTTATAAAAGTGACTGGTATATGTCGCCTTACAAAATTGACAAAAATTAATTTATTTACACTATGTACGGTTCCTATTGTAATATATGCTCCGATAAAGATATCGATTCCATTATTTATCATGAAACTATCTTTATAACTTCAATAACTGTAAAATATATTTTGCATCAAAACGTGACGTTAGGAATGAAACGTAATTTGTTGATTCAAAGGGTAAAGTAAAAATCGGTAGAATCTTATCCTAGGATTTCTTTTCCAACCATTTCTGAGGAATACATAAGGATTACTACGAATTCTAATGGAAAATCGATTTGTTACTTTGAGTAGATCAAATATCTTTGTAATTTTTTATATTACAATATAACGGTATAGATGTTACGCAATTTGTTAATTGAAACGGTAAAGTATGAATGGATGAAATCTTATCTTACAAGGAGACTGCAAAGTTTTGTCATTATTCTCCTTAGAAATACCTATTCTCCAATGACTGTATATAATCAACAATTCAATAGAATATTATTTTAGGAGATTCGGCTCGAAATCCTGATCACGAATTTGATTCGTTGTTGTAGGGCAAAGGGTTAAGAAATTTATCTCGAAAAGTTGAAACATCTTGAGAAAGAGTGTTTCTGTCGAAGCAATGTTTATATAAAAATTGTTTGTATATTATCATTAGGTTGTTCGAAAAGTAATTTCGTTTTTATTTTCAATAAAATGTTTGCTCACTACAAGAAAATCGTCTTTCATTTTTATAAAAAAAAAAAACGAAATTACTTTCCTAATAGCCTAATATATATACTTCTATACTAACTCAACTTTTACGTTTCAATCTGATGTTATTACAAAACTATAACAATTTGAAAACATCCAAACATGTCTTTTTTAAAATCGTACTTTAAAAGTTTGATTAAATAAGATCTAGTAAGTAAGACTAATGAAATAAAATAAAGAAAAACACGTGAACTAGCTAATCAATTTTCAAAAGATATATTCGCTTCTCGAAACCTTGTCGAACAACTTGTATTACTATTACTCATTTTATGTTAGTGAAAAATTGCTATACTGTTTCGTTCATATGAAAGTTGCAATAAAAATTAAACCCCCGTGCCCTACATGTCCGTTTCACTCCTAGAACTGTTTGTGGCAATCTACGGTGAATTGCCAATATTCTACTACAGCATTCGAGTCGGTACTGTGCACAGTCATTTGCAAAAGTTTCTATACAAGCGAACTTTGTATCACGAGATTAATACGCTGTATTAATTAGTTCGCTGTTTCGAAAGTTTATACATTTATAATAACTATGTGAACTTTTCTGTACAGTTTTATTTGTGTGCATTAATGTGTAAAACCAGAATGGGAGAACAATCTTTTTCATTGGTTAATAAATTCGTTACAGTAAAAATAAGAGATCAATGTTACTTCTGTAAATTAATACCAACGTTTGCTTACAATTTATGAAGCTGAACAACGACTACTGACCGTAGCTTTGAAAAAAATGTACATTTTTCGCATAGGTTTCATCGTGAGAAAGTATATAACAAATGTAAGTTACAAATAGAAATTACAAATAGAATATTTACATTCATATACAGGACAAAGGTTTAGGAACTGTCTAGTCCTATACGATCTCGCAAAGAATATTTGATTGGCAGTGATACACTCAATGTTGATAGCAGGCTTACTTACACTTAGATGTTTGATAATACTCTTTCATAATCCCTTTGACAATGCCCGAAAGACTTCCAGTACTTTTCTATACTAAAGAGTACACGTAAAAATTTGGACCTATTTAGGGCTCAAAAGATATTAAGAATTCTTTTCATTTTATTCAACTTTGTTTTATATATATGGACTGTTTATTTTGAAAGTGGTGTAAGTCCTTTTTTTTAAAAAAATGAGATATGACGTAATTTATGCTTAATTTAGTGTAAACTTTTTGTTTATAACTAGTTAGTATTTAATATCTTAAAAAATGCCTATGCTTTGTTCAATTTAAAATTGGCCGGTAAAAGATATTGCGTAACCATTGATTATGAAAGTGGTGTAAGTCCAATTTCCATAGACAGAAAAAATGGCATTACGAAAAAAGAATTTCTTGTACACACCACAGGATTATTATGATGTTATAAACCAATGTAGACAACATAATGAATTTATTTTACACGAAATGAAACGAGAGAATTTCGTTTCAACAAAAAATCTACAAAACGCAATTTAAAAACAGATAAGAAGAAACACTGATGGAGAAAAAGTAAATTGGTTGCAAATATGTTGGATGAGATTTTGCAAAAGTGCACCGTGTACTATTTTATATAAAACATCAATGGAGGACACAGAATTTAAGACTCTAAATTTATCACCTACATGTCGAGGAAGACCGCCAAAATTTGAAAAAATCGCCCTGAGACCCTTGTATCACGATGCCAGGCCTATTACATACGAAAAATATAAGGATATGCAGCAGCTATTACCTTATATACCTCCTGTGCATCATGAATATTTCAAAACACTACCACACGAAGAGCATAAATAATTAATAATACCAATATCTTGTTTTAAGTTTAACAATATATAAATATAATTAACGTTCAAAATAAAAAATGCTAATTCTATTCTATTTCTTGTTATTATTTATAAACAAAATTGGATTACTATGAAATATATTTTAAGTGATATTTGTTATTTCAAAATTGAAATGAAGTGATATTTACAATTGACTAATTATGAAAGTGGTGTAAGTCCATTTGCAGCCTGGAAGTATATATTATTTTAGTTAAATTCGCCTAAAAGAAATTTATACAATCTAGTTACATATTCATAAATTAGTACAAACATTCCCAGACTTCACATAATTAACCTATATTTTTTAATTGTCAGGTCTGCTAACATTTAATTTTCTCGAAACAGAAGAAAATGGACTTGCACCACTTTCAAAATAAACGGTCCATATATATTAGGTCAATCGGAAAGTTCTGTCCATCTAGCGTCGAGTAGCCGTAGCTCGAACTGTGGGTAACTATAACCTCTAAAGTAAGGCTAACTTTTTAGTTTGAACATCTGTTAATAAAACTCAGTACACAACAAATTACGCTTGCATCAATAACTTCGTTTTTTTCTACATTGAAGATGTCGGAATTTGAGCCGAATAAGCGTCATTTGCGCGAAGTGTTAGTCTTTTGTTTCAATTGGAAGAAAACGGCAGCTGAAGCTCATCGAATGATTGTAGAACGTTTATGGCGATAATGCTGTTTCCGATAAAACATGTAGAGAGTGGTTTCGACGTTTTAAAAATGATGATTTTTCTTTGGAGGACAAAGAGCATTCTGGACGGCCACGAGTATTCGAAGACGAAGAATTGCAGACGTTGGTGGATGAAGATCCATGTCAAACGCAAAAACAAATTGCAGAAGCGTTAAATTGTGCTCAATCTGTCATTTCCGAACGTTTAAAAGCCTTAGGGAAGGTCTACAAGGAAGGAAAGTGGGTCCTATATGAACTCAAGCCAAGAGACATTGAAAGGCGGAAAACCATCTGCGAAATTTTGCTTGCTAGGCAACAAAGAAAGGGGTTTCTCCATCGTCTCATCACTGGGGATGAAAAATGGATTTATTTTGACAATCCTAAACGTCGAAAAACCATTTGTGATCCTGGCCAACCCTCAACATCGACGCCAAAGCGGAATATCCACGGAAAAAAGGCTTTACTCTGCTTTTGGTGGGACCAGGAAGGTGTGGTATACTATGAACTGCTAAAAACTGGTCAAACAGTCACAGGAGATCTCTACCGACAACAAATTATCCGTTTGAGTCGAGCATTGCACGAAAAACGACCACAATATGAAACGAGACAGCGTAATGTGATTTTGCTGCATGACAATGCTCGGCCTCACGTCTCAAAAATTGTCAAGGAAACGATAGAAGCACTTCGCTGGGAAGTGCTACCACATGCGGCTTATTCACCAGACTGTGCCCCATCTGACTACCACTTGTTTTGGTCGATGGCACACGCACTTGCTGAAGAACGATTTAATTCGTACGAAGATCTCGAAAAATGGATCTCCGCCTGGATAACCTCCAAAGATGAATCATTCTTTCGACGCGGAATTCGCTTGCTGCCCGAAAGATGGGAAAAAGTCATCGCTAACGATGGACAATATTTTGATTAACGTACTTTTTCATTTTCTTTCATGAATAAAGCTATACTTTTTGTAAAAAAACGGACGGAACTTTCCGATTTACCTAATATATTGTACGATAATTATTCGATAATTATTCGATAATTTATCGCAAACGAGTGCCAATAGTGCTAGAAAAACGTGAAATAGAAATATTCAATTAGGTCCTCAGAGTGACTCGAAAAGAACGAATTTTTTCGTGTGAAAAATTCTACCTTTAAAATGTCCAACGTTATCTGTTTGCTTTAATTAAAGTTTATCTTAAATTGCATTAGTTTTTTGAGTTTCCGCCGTTGTCAAATATCCACCCTGACGAAACTCATCCCCTTCTTAACACGTTCAACGCGAAACTATTTTTCCTAGCTTTCACGTCACATTTTATTTAACTTTAAATGGAAAGAATACAATTGTGCATAAGCAAAAGACTCGCTTACTCCATTTGTGCTATCTGTTTCAATCAAAGCTACTGAAATAGTGTGAATATTTCTTAATATTGACGTGATAAGATGGGACTAAACGTCTTGACTTTTCCTGAGCAATTAGATGCAAATGCAAAAATTCTGTCTCTTACAATCGTGGCAAACAATTTATATTTTGCATAATAATTAACATTCTATATTGCAGTTATTTGAAATTTTAACATGCTGCGTTTATCTTTAGTACCACGTACAGTGACTTATGAAAGTATGTGTGTAAGCAATACAGAATGAAAATTAATTAAAGGATGTCAAATATCCAAAAATGTTTGAAAAGATTTAAGAGTTGTATATGCATTTCAAGTTAAAACCTGAATTAAAACGGAGCTCAATAATATTCTTAAATAAATAGAATTTAAAGATGCATTATACAGTGACTTACGAAAGCATTCGGGCATTATTTAAATCCAAATAACATTTTTAAGATTTGACCGAACGTCTTAACTTTTCTTGAAAAACTTGATGCATCGACTTAAAAAGTTGAAATTGGTATAAATTACGAAACAAATAAAAGAAGAGCTTTTTAAATATTTTTTATTTGAGTCAAATACACAGAAAAATTTTTTGAAATCGATCGACGTACACGCAAACTACATACCATCGAAAATGGTGAAAATCACAAATTTTCACGATTCTTGGTCTGACATAGCGTTTAACGTGTTAAACAAATCCTGGTGATCGACAAAAAAAAGGGACGTACTATTCTTTGCGGAGTTCGGTTCGTTTTTTCATAGAGAGACAGAAACACGACAGAATCCCACATTATACTCGAAGATCGATCCTCGTTAATTTGTTATAAAGACACGTAGAACCAAACTGGCATAATGTTGTCTTTCCTGCACAGGAGAAGGTGGCTATTCGAGCAGTAGTTGTAAATAATAAGTGAACGTTAAATTAGTCGACACATGACGTGCAAATGGCTAAAGTTCTGACACACGGGATGCTAGACTTTCGCCTAGTCATCGCAGGAAAGACGAGGGATTTTTAAATAATATATCAGAGTATAACACAGTATTCTGAATTGAGGAACGAAATACATGTAATCTATTTTCGCAGTGATTAATTTCACATATATATACAGTTATATAGACGTGCAAGTGTGCATAAATAAATGTCGAATGAAGTTTATTAACGTTATCTGACGAATCCTTACGAACACTTACAAATAAATTTGTTTTGTACAATTAGAAACGATTTATGAAACTTCTTTGATACTAATACATCCGATTCTTCGACCCATAGGTAATTCGAAATTCTAATTATAAATTATGAGCAATTTCGAAGTAATTATTAACACTCGTTTAATTTCATCAAGGTCAATAATGTAAACGATACAAATTTTTTACATATTCTGCGTTTAAGTATTAGACCAATTAAATAGTTTCTAATGTAGTTGTATTAATTTGTTAACACTACGTGCAATTTAACGATAGCCTGAATGAAATTACTAATGATATGGAAATTATGCAACATAGAGGGCACGAGAGTACAATCCATTATACAACCCAGTGATTAAGTTTATATCAACGTACTTGTTAATTTGATGTTCTGCATATACCGGGATATATACGAACATGCTCGATGCGACAACTAGCATAATTGTTTCGACTTCTACGTTCTTTATTATCGCAGAGAAATGCGGGAAACACAGTCTAAATATCTCTGTCTCCTGTTGCAGTTGCCATGTTGGAATTTAAGTGCGTCCATAGTTTATTGCCGGAGCGATTTAATCTTTATTTCGATTCGGAATATATTGCAAAGCCTTCTAAAGTTCATCATATCTTCGAGAATATATCTGGCCATACATTACAATTAGCGCGGTTATGCAGTCTCATTCTTTCATTAATGTGACGTGGAGTGGAGCGACGATGACCTAATTAGGTGATTAAACTCCCGACGACTTCGACGGTAACCACTTCAGCTTGAGTCTTCCAAAATCCCGCGGGTTCATCATAAAACTTAATGATTTCGTTTCCCTCGATAACGCGCAATCCGCTATATCATATCACCGTTTGCGCGTGTAATAATTAGTAACGGGATCAGGAACGTTTGAGGTATAGCGTGCGCTAAAATACGATTACTTGGATTAGCAGATTCTCACAAAAACAAGGTCTTAAGGATCGAAGACTTGATCCTTCTGGCCGCAATTCGCTCTAGGTCCTAGAATCAGTCTTAACAGAAATGGATTACCTGAACTAGGACTTTTATTGCTTCTCGGATTTTCGGATATCCGAGTTCTTATTACCCGAGTACTTGGATAACCACTCAATTTAGGCTCAAGTGTACGGATATTCGATTCATTTGAATTAGCAACACTATATTTAACACTAGATTGCCCGAGGAATTCATTTTGACTGCTTTTTAATTTCATTTAGAAAAAAAATTATGTATATAATGATACAATTTCTTAGAATTTTGTGACTTTTTCTACAACAAATAAATGCGATGCCATCCAACGATTGACAATATTTTGAATGAAATATAAGGTACCGTTCTTTGGCAATAAATGCCCAATTTAAGATGAAAAATGACGGAGAATTATTTGTTCTCCCATATCTATATATTATACATATCCAAAGAAATGAATCTGCTGTGTCGTTCCTCGAGAATGCAGTTTTACAACCTCAATAGATGTAAATGAAAAATATTAGAATGCTTCGTTTTGACGCATCCCATAAACATAGTGTTAATAATACTCGAATATTGTTCGGGTATACCAATTCATTCGGGCCAATTCAAAGCAGGCAAAATCAGACGATTGTCTGACGAATAGTCGATTGGTCCTCAACCTAAGAGGCTTACTTATTTCAACATTCTTTTACTTACATTATTTGTACTCTTTCTTCGATGCACAAATGGTGTATTGCATATATTTGAATTTAATGTTATACTTAACGTCGACGTTTTAAGTGGCTCGAGATATCAATCGTTGGCTTCTGTCTATAAGTACTCTGTTTCATAAAAATGAAAACCAATAAAGTTTCTAAGATGAAATCAACACGAACTTTTACATAATAATGTAACAGGTCTGCAAATATGAAACCGGAATTTGTCCTATATAGCGCCAATGTAGTTACCGTCAAACCGCGTCATTCATGCCATTTTCTTGTTTTGACATCTGATAAAAATTTTTAACTCACAACCATACAAGTTTCATACAACAGTATAGTTTATAATAGCGTTGAACATGTCGAATTGTCTGCTTGTAAATTACGATTTGCGAACAGCATTGATTTTCTGCTTTAAGTAATTTAAAAAATTCGTTTGATGACAGCGAATTACAAGCATCGTTGCATGAGGATGACGGTCAAACGCAACAACTCGCGGATCAATTAAATGTGTCACGAGAAGCCGTCTCTTTACGTTTAAAAGCTTGCAAAATATCCAGAAGATAGGAAAATGAGATTATCCATTCTACTACCTATCTATCTACTCTATTCTACCACCTATCTATCACCATCACACACAGCAAAACCGGTCGAGGAACCAATTGAACCGTTTAATTGGGAAATACTTTTGCATGCGACCAAACTATTACTACTATTACCATATATTATTACTTGGACCGTTTATTTTGAAAGTGGTGCAAGTCCATTTTCTTCTGTTTCGAGAAAATTAAATGTTAGCAGATTTGACAATTAAAAAATATAGGTTAATTATGTGAAGTCTGGGAATGTTTGTACTAATTTATCAATATGTAATTTGATTATATAAATTTCTTTTAGGCGAATTTAACTAAAATAATATATATTTCCAGACTGCAAATGGACTTACACCACTTTCATAATTAGTCAATTGTAAATATCATTTAATTTCAATTTTGAAATAAATATCACTTAAAATATATTTCATAGTAATCCAATTTTGTTTATAAATAATAACAAGAAATAAAATAGAATTAGTATTTTTTATTTTGAACGTTAATTATATTTATATATTGTTAAACTTAACACAAGATATTGGTATTATTAATTATTTATGCTCTTCATGTGGCAGTGTTTTGAAATATTCATGGTGCACAGGAGGTATATAAAGTAATAGCTGCTGCATATCCTTATATTTTTCGTATGTAATAGGCCTGGCATCGTGATACAAAGGCGCCAGAGCGATTTTTTCAAATTTTGGCGGTCTTCCCCGACATGTAGGTGATAAATTTAGAGTCTTAAATTCTGTGTCCTCCATTGATGTTTTATATAAAATAGTATACGGTACACTTTTACAAAATCTCATCCAACATATACGCAACCAATTTACTTTTTCTCCATTAGTGTATCTTCTTATCTGTTTTTTAATTGCGTTTTATAGATTTTTTCTTGAAACAAAATTTTCTCGTTCCATTTCGTGTAAAATAAATTTATTATGTTGGCTACATTGGTTTATAACGTCATAATAATCCTGTGGTGTGTACAGGAAATTCTTTTTTCGTAATTCCATTTTTTCTGTCTATGGAAATTGGACTTACACCACTTTCATAATCAATGGTTACGCAATATCTTTTACCGGCCAATTTTAAATTGAACAAAGCATTGGCATTTTTTAAGATATTAAATACTAACTAGTTATAAACAAAAAGTTTACACTAAATTAAGCATAAATTACGTCATATCTCATTTTTTTTAAAAAAGGGACTTACACCACTTTCAAAATAAACGGTCCACTTATTTGCATCGATGGAATACGCACTTGCTAAGCAATGCTTCGCGTTTTACGAAAATGTGCGAAAATAGCTCTATAACTGGTTTTCCTTAAAAGAAAAACAATATTTTTGCCGTTGCATCCACAAATTGTCAGAGAAATGGGAAAATGTATAGCTACCGATGGGTAATACTTCGATCAAAAAATTCCAGTTTCATATTTACATAAATATGTATATCGTATCGTATAAAAAGTAATAGAGGAGGAGAGAAGTAGAGAAAGAATAAGATTAATAGATTAGTTCGTTAGAATTTACGAACCAGAATAGATGACTGGTTCGTAAATTTTCCTTTTGCAATTCGAGAAATTGTAAAAGTATCTTCATTGGAAAGCTTCGAATGAATTTCTTCATTGAAGCAGACATTGTAATAAAAATGGGACAAGCTCAGAATAGATGCAGTCTTGTCATCATTACAAGACAATGTACACCAGTGGCGTTTATTACTTGGTAGTTCTAGTGTTAATGCGCTGTCAGACGGTTAAATGTTAACAGAAGAAGAATAGTTTCCATAGAACTTAAGGCATGTCCCAATGTCCGATATAAAATCGCTCTCCCTGAAGTTCGTCCAGTTAGATTGGCGCGCTGTAGCACGATCGCACACCTGCTAAATTATTTCAGAAGTATGATGTTCACATATCCCGTTCCCTATTCGAACGATCAACAGAAAGAACATGTCACGTTTTATACGGATAAAGGAAGCGAGAAAGGTGTTTGATAGGCGAAAGGTTGATTCGGCGTCGAGGACTCGAATTCGATCAATGGAGACTGTTCAAAAACGGTGTGGGTAGATAGGGGAGGACAGAGAGGTCCAAAAAGTGTGAGCCACGTACAATTGTCGAGCGGTGTTGCCGTAAAATTTCAATTTTCTCGTATCGTCGTATACAGGAAATAGACTAGGCGTCGAGGCCGCGACCGCTTAGCCACGGCAGCTGCAACATGCACATTCGACATACGGTGCAACGGGTTCTCGAGGAGAGGTGCAACGATCGATACCGAGGAGGAGTCGTTCAATCTTTCGACCTGCTACCCAGTTGCCGGGGGATTCGAATTTATGTTCGAGGCCCCGGAGAAGAAGCGTGCAATCGATAACACGCTCGCGAATCATTCTTTAACATCCCACGATCACGATCTGCTGGAAATCTTGTACGGGGATCCACCTTGTGACGAAACACGAAGCCAGAGGATTGACGCGATCCCTGAATGTTTTACAACCTCGGGAAAATTGGAATCATAATCGTGGAAGAATCTTTATTCAACACTTTAAACGCCACGACGGTCACCGGTGACCATTCCGCCATTGAAGAACGTTTTTCATAAAATTGAAAACTGAAATTAATTTAATTTCTTTGCCTTCAAGATCAGCCGAAGATCATGGTACACCAGGTCATTAAATTTATCTTGATACGGACTTTAATACAGTTAAGTCAAAAATACAAGGTGCTATTTAAAAAACAAATGAAGATAGCCTTGACAATAATAAATAAAATTGTCGAACTTCTATTTATCGCATTGCGTAGCCAATCGTGAACTGGTAAACGTTTGTTTAAAATTCTTTTTGTCAAGTTATAGCAAGTACTTGAAAAGTCGTGAATAGTTTTGCATGGGACACCCTGTGTATGTTCTAACACATGCATATAGGTTGCTGGTATTTAATATACACTGTGTAAAACCCTATTTATATGTGTCCGGCATTTCAAGGAAAAACATATTTTTATGTCTTCGGATGATAATACGTTAATAAACGGACAGATAATAACGTAACTCGCATGTTTCGCTTGAAATGCAAACTTTTCACCAATAAGATCGCCCAAGGTAATAATAAAACTTTGAACTATTTTTCACGGGGAACGATCAAATTGCGATTCATGTTTCTCTTTGCAATATGGCCCCGTTTCAATGAGTAGTATACGATACAATAATAACATTTGATCTTTAAAAAAGCCGACGTAGGAGAATGTTGCTGCAAGGTTTTTAAACAGATCGTCGTCCATAGTAATTCTCCCATGGTAATGAGACACATAATATCGTTATACACCATTTAACAAAAGCAGTGATCGTTACGTAGAATAGAATTCTCGTTGTAGTCTTTACTAGCTGCCACGATCTTTTTGACCCCAACCCCGTTGCATTCCATTTATTCTCACCTCCACTACGCCCCATATGTTATTGTCAAAGGGATTGGAGTTGGCGCTATTGGGTGTCGAGTAGTCGAGAGACTAGTGTTAACAGAAGTTTTCTTAAAGCTTGATAAATCTTTTCTTTCAATTCGATCATGCAATCCGCTCTTCTCTTTGAAGTAGAACGCTTCCTGTAAGTTGCCCAGGATGCAGTCACTGTTTGCTTTTTGTAAAAATTTCTTGACTAGGTCGTGAACTTGCGTCTTCACGTAGCCAAACCTCGCAATGATTCTCGTGAGTGATCATTCGGTTCGAGGCAATACGAGTATTGTCGCTTTTCGCAGTATTGTCTGATTGAGACATGTCTTACGCGACGCCATTTTCCCATTCCTTGACGACGAGAGACCCCATGCTTTCGCCATGAACCAATCGTGTGACGTGTTTCCTCTTTTACTCCTCTTATCTCGTATCGTGGGATTATTCCGATAACGGGAGAAAAGGGGTAACTGTATTCCCTTAATCTAATATGTATTCGCCCCTAATATTAACACGTTAAACGCTACGGTATCCAATTTACAAATTAACGTGTTATATATAATCTGTATAATATTAACAAATATTCACACTGTTTTAATAGCTCTGATTGAAACAGAAAATCACAAGCGGGGCAAATGAATCTTTAGCTAGCCCTGTAACGACAGAGAAGGGGTAACTGTGTTCCCTTAATCTAATATGTATTCGCCCCTAATATTAACACGTTAAACGCTACGCCAGTCCTAGGGGACTGGCGGTATCACAAATTAACGTGTTATATATAATTTGTATAATATCAAGAAATATTCACACTATTTTAATAGCTTTAATTGAAACAGAAAGCACAAATAGGGTAACCGAGTCTTTTGCCTGTGCACAGTTGCATTCTTTCCATTTAAAGTTAAATAAAATATGATGTGTAAGCTAGAAAAAATAATTCCGCGTTGAATGTGTTAAAAAAATTATTTAGATTTAAAGGGTGTCCGAATACTTTCGTGAGCCACCTATTCTTTCTTTCTTGATAGTGTAACGTCAGAAGCATATTTACATTTATTGTGTGACGTATTACCAAAATTATTGGACAAAATTCCTCCTTACGATTAAATTTGTCCTTTCAACGGAATGGAATACTACTGCCTTTTAGTGGAGCATAAGAAATTTTTTAAATGACAAATATACACATCAAACCGTTCCATTAATGTCCACTTCTGGTCTAATTAGATTGCTGATCTTTCTGCAAAAGAAAATTATGGCTCTGTCGTTTACAAGAAAGTATTAGTTTTAATTATCCGAAGCTAAAGTGCCTATACTATTGTATTCTTAAAAAATGAGCAGTTCATTTCTTATATTATAAATATATTATCATTCGGATGATAAGAGAGAATGAAATATTGTTCGAAAAACAGTGATTTTATTTTTTTGCAATCATTTCGAAAATAATTACTCGGCACAGCATCGTTTCCGCCGTTTTCATCGATTCGGATGGTATCTCCGGACCGCTACTTCCGGCCTTTAACTATATCGAAACGATAACTGTTCGGAACGCAAACATTTTTCTACCGTAACTTCAATGATATCGGAAATGGAGTTATTAGTTCGCAAGATCAATAGTTCTCTGACTTTCTCGACGACCGTCCCTCGGCGTTTGGCTAATTCCGTGACTTCTTCCAACGCTATAGTCGACCCACGACGTCATGCAACGGCCATTTCTGGTCGTTAACCATATCGTAACTACGATTAATCAGAATATATTGCTAATAACTTTTAAAAAATACCTTCAAATTACAGTTTCACTTTTACGATCCTTTTTATGTCTGCGTTTATGAGAATTAATTTGTTATAACTGCCTCGTTGAACCTATAATAAATTATCCGCTCCTACGTACACGGTGCATCAAGAACATTAAATATTCACTAGGCTATGAAACATTACTTTAAAACAATATCAGAATCAGATCAAAATTTTTCGACACGAAAGAACATAGAAATTAAGACGTTCTTTGTTTTATCGATTTCACAGCAGTTTGTTGCTGCTTACATTCTCTGCTCATAAGAAAAGTCAACTATATTGTCAATCAAAGCAAAATCTGCTTTAAATTACAAAATTCTTTTGTTTTAACGCTAGAACTACCGAACAATAAATTCAACGATACATTACATTGTGATAATAAGAAAACTGCGTTTATTGAAACTTCATTCAATTTTTATTGTAACATGTGGATCGTTAATGAAGTACATCAGAAATTTAGTAATGAAAACATTTTTATAACTTCAGTAATTGGGAAAGAAATAAGTAGGGTCCTGTCATTTTGACTGGTTTGGTAGTTCTAGTGTTAATATTCCACCAGCAGTATAATTTTGCATTAACATGGACTACGTAATTGTTCTCTCATTCCAAGACCTAACTTGTTTTTGGTTTGCGCTCCAGAAAAATACTGATATTATAGTCTTTAATCCTTTACACTCCAAGCAATTTTAATTCCTAACTCGAGACATGTTTTTGTCCTAAAATAATTACCATTGTACGTGTTTCATTTCCTTTCGTGCATAGCAAATTTGTTACTATTTCCTAACATCTTAAATACAAACATTGTAATGTAAAAATTACTTTGAATAACAGTCTGACAATTTTTAGTGTCGCCTTAGAGGAGCCATTGGAGTGCTAAGGATTAATAATCAAATTTATTAATATCAATAGTAGATAAATTTCTACATGTTAAGATTTTTAACGCAAACTTTCATAATGTAGAAAAAAACATTATTGTTCTCCTTTTAATTTTGAAACTAGTAAGACGAATGAATACTTTATTTTTAATCGAAATGAACAGATTCTTAAGTATAAAACATTGTAATGTAAAAATTGTTTTGAATAATATTCTGCTAATTTTTAATGTCTCCTCAGAGGAGCCATTGGAGTGCTAAGGGTTAATTTAACGTGTACATATTAACCAAATGTCTAAAACCTTTCGTTAAACATTAATAAAAATTCGTTTGACAATTACGAAATAGTAGGAATTTGCCTGGACCTCAACGATTCACATTGCAGCCAATTAATTCTACAGGAAATTAATTTTGTTCTTATAGAAAGTTTGAATGAAAACAACTTTCAGCGCAAAGACCTGTTTATTGATTTCGTTTTGAAATTACAATGGTCGCCTTGCCCGAAAACATTGCGTCACACGTTCATGTAAACGCATTAACGTCATACATGGGGCAGTTTATTCTGTACTATACGCACTTACGAGTAAATGTATACGATACTACTTTACCAGCAAGCCTTTAAAATCTCCACTTTCCATCAAAATCGAAATTTGTGAAATGTTCTTGCTAAAACGCGAACATTGATTTAAACCGTTGTAGCCCAAGCAATTTTAATTCTAAAATCGAGACATTTTTTGACTAAAAATAGTTCCATTGTACATGGTTCATTCCTTATCGTGCATAAAACGCTTATCACTATTACTCGTACTCGCAACACTTCAATTTCTACCGATTTCAATCAATGGCAACGAATACGAACTAATGTAGAACACAACTGGATGCAGAAGAAGCACAAGTAAAAAATATCATTGTTAAAACACACCTTGAACGACAAAATTGCAACGTAGACTATTAACATTAGAACTACCGGGTAATAAATCTAACTATATACATCTCTTTGTAATAATAACGAGACTGAACTTATTCAAGCTTCATACAATTTTTATTGTGCTATGTGCTTCGTTAAAAAAATTCCACAAAATCTGTTGCGGTCTATGTTGGATTTTTCAATCTGTCAGATTTTGGCCGCTTGCACGTGGTGTGCCGACTAAATTTAATGGATTGACTATCTTCTTGAAGGACCATCTTCTCTTTGTAGGAACGACTACGTATAACAATATTCACGAGAGTAGAAGTACCGACCGAGGCTACCGGTATACAGGATGGTCCACGGAATTGTTTCAAGTCATAACTCCGTTATAATTGCATTTACGAAAAAATGTCAAAGGAGAAAGATAAATGGTTCGAAGAGCACTACATCTGTAGGCCTTTAAATTTTTTTTATATGCAGCAGTGCATGTGCAATTAACAATTGCATCATTTCTTTAAATAGAAATGCATATTTTTTTTACACAGATCGATTCTTCTGTTCATTCTACGTAAAAAATGATTAGGATTCCATGGCAAAAAAATTATTAGATCTTGAGATATTTAAAAAAAATGTCTTTATTGAAGAAGATACTCAAACACTGCATGACTATGTTGTAAAGGTAAACACCCTTTCGACATTGTTATCGTAACAGAAACTGATTTGTACGAGTAAGCATTTCATCATTCAGTAGCAATTCACGCATCGTAACTCGAGTACGAAAACTAAGAATTTGAAAAAGTGTAACTGTATTTCACTGAATACAAGAAAATGTATTTTACTAACAGTGAGAAACAAGATATGTACGACACTTTTGTGTTGTGTGACAAAAATACGAACGCCGCCGCAAGACTGTATCAGGAAAAATATCCAAACCGTTGACAACCATTCCGACAATTGTTTTTCAAATTGAATAACAGTTTGCAATACTATGGTGCATTTACCAAACCCAAAAGAGAAGTTACAAAACCAGTAGTAGGAAATGAAAACAACAGAGTGAACATACTCGCTTATTTACAGTGGAAACCACAAGCATCTACACGAGAAATATCGAGAGAATGGAATGTAAGCCTCGGTAGTGTGAAACGAATATTAAAATCAGAGAAGCTTCATCCGTATCGATGTAGTGTTGGACATGCCTTACATGCCGGAGATTCAATAAGACGTATGCAATTTTATCAATTTGTTTTAAACCAAATTCAAATGAACGAAGATTTCCCGCGGCAGATTTTGTGGACAGAATGGTACGTTCACCAACAATGGTATTTTTAATCATCATAATGAACATACATGGGCAAGGAGAAATCCATTCCTTAGAAGGAACATACATTATCAAATAAGATACACTATTAATGTATGGTGTGGGATTTTAAATATCAATATTATTTGTCCATACTTCATCGATGGTGTCCTAAACGGAGAAAAATATCGGCACTTTTTGAATTTTGAACTGTCATCTCTTCTCGACGACATTCCTCTCCGAGACAGGCTAAATTGTAAATACTTTCAACAAGATGGTAAACCGGCACACAACTCACAAGTGGCCATGCGGTTTCTAAAAAATAAGTTTTGCAATAACGTTATCGCAACAAATACATCAGTACGTTGGCCAGCCCGTTCACCTGATTTAAGTCCCCTTGACTTTTTTCTGTGGGGTTATTTGAAAGATAGAATTTATTCAAATCCCGTAGATTCTGTAGAGAAATTGAAAGAAAGAATCATACTGGAATGTGCAGCAATAACTGCAGATAATTTAAATGCAGTTATGCAAACAATAAAAAAACATTATCAGAAATGTTTAGAATGTAATGGAGAAGCGTTTGAGGACGTGCAAATATTTTTCAAAGAACTATAAGCTTCCTATAAGTTTCATTAAAATCAGAAACTGAAAACCCATTATTCCTCAATGTGCTGCAACTTAAAACGTTTCCAAAGACTAAAAAATTTTTCCCATAAATGAAACCACCATAGATTTGGAGATTGAAGCCTCTTCTCTACAACGACTCTTTGAAAACTGATGTATGATTTTTTTCACTGTTTTATCGAACAAAAATGAGGGACAAGTTCGGTCGTATAAAGCCCTCATGGTATAACGCATACTACTGTGAAGTTGGCACATCGTTCATAGCTCGATTAAACGGCTAAAAAAATCGTACATCACTTTTTGAGCTGTCGTTGTAAAGAAAAAGCTTTAGCCTCAAAATCTTTAGCAATTCCGAACGACAAAATCACAACGTAGACTATTACCCTATGCATGCAAATATTATTTTTCACCTTTAACCCTCGGGAAAGAGACCATTTTTAGTTTTTTATAATTAATAATGTTTAGGACTATTCGCTAGTTTATTTATCAATGTTTAAAAATATATTTTTGGTGGCACTACTTGCAAATATATAAATCCTGCTGTTGGTCATCGTTTAATAACTATTCATTTATTTCAACTACTAGAATCTGCGCAATTAACAGTAGAACTACCAAACGATAAATCCGACGATATACATTGCTCTGTAGTAATAACAAGCCTGTTAAAACTTTATACAATTTTTATTATAATATGTGCTTCACAAAGGAGTACATCCTATAATTTCTGATGAAAACATTTTTCTAACTTTAGTAATTGCGAAAAAAAAATTAGGAACCAATTATTTTTACTGGTTTGGTAATTTTAATTTTAAAAGCACGAAACCGACAGTTAAACTGTACTTTTGCACATTGAATGAAACATTAATTATAGTAAGTGTGTGTTTCTAAAAAAAACGAGTTTTATTCCAAATAGGCGCAGTTAAACACAACTGCGTCAACCGTACCCAAAGTTCGTCGCGATCTAGCAGAGCAGAATTTACGACCTCGCGAAATCCGATGTACGAATTTACGAATTCGAGGTCGTTACAGTCAGGATTGAAGAGTTACTATGAATATAAAAAACTATTAAGGTCAAAACCGGTCTAATTATTTTGGCAGTAACGTAAAGTAACACAGAGTAGAGTCAAATAACAAGTTTTAAATTTCATTTTTATTTGGTATCGTCATTTTCAAATTTTATAGTTGAGTTATGCAAAATCGAACAATAAAATTCTCTAAAGTTTGCCATCCTCTTCTTCTCTAATTTTTCCAAAACGCGCACAGGTAAAACCACAAGTATAAATGGCAGTTAACAGATTTTTCTACATTAGCAATCTGTATCGTCATTTCCAAATTTTATTGTTAATATTTGCAAATCGCAGATAAATAAAAATGACAAGAATAAAAAGCAGATAACAGATTTTTCTGAAATTAGCAATCCGTATAGTCATTTCCAAATTTTATAGTTGAGTCGTCCACAGTAGAGCAATAAAATTCTCTAAACATTGCCTTCCTGCTCTCCTCTAATTTTTGCAAATCGCGGACAAATAAAAACGACAAGAATAAAAAGCAGATAACAGATTTTTCTAAAATTAGCAATTAGTATCATCATTTCCAAGTTTGAAGTTAAATTATCCACAATAGAACAATGAAATTTTCTAAGGGTTGCCTTCCTGCTAGTGTCTAATATTTACAAAAAAAAACGCGAACAAATAAAAACGACAGGTATAAAATGCAGGTAACAGATTTTTCTAAAATTCCCAATCGATACTAAAAAAAAAGAAATTCCGGTGCTCTTCTCCAGAAGCGGTAATGTGAAGTAACGCAGAAGTATCCTCTCTGTCGGATTATTTTACGCTGCTTGTAGTTCCCGTGATTATTGGCGATCGGATATCCAAAAACGATAACCGTGACATTGATTACCGATTCGCGTCAGAACCTGTTCCTCGTGAAACGCGATTCGTCGAGTTGGGCTGGAATACGTGGGGTAGAGGATCGATCCAGCGGAATCGGGAACGCGGATTGAAGCATCGATTAGGAAATGAATCGTTTCGCGGGAAAGCAGATTCAGAATCACGCGCACCGGTTGCTTGTTCGCTCGCTTGCTCGATTTCTAATGGCAGACGCGCGCACGGCCCAGGATGTTGGTCAAGATATCGCGTAATCGGGTTCATGTAGCAGACCGTTTCCCAAAGTAGAAGTATCGCCCGAGATCAGCCGATAGGAGCGGTTCGTGCCACGTTCGCTCAGTCATCCGGCCCGATCTCGCCGAGGCATCGGTGAAAGGAACAAATTGTTCTGTTACTGGCCAGCCCGTGTTCGTTTAATAATCACTATCCCGCGAGCAAGATTAAGCTCGTCCCGATGCGGCTTCAATAGAATTCAATTAAAACATACAAAGCTTCGGGACCCGAGGACTCGTAGCCTCGCGAGCCGGTAGCTCGCGGCACGCAACTGGGACGGAATTACTGCTCGCAATTATCCGAACCGCAGAGACTTTATATTTCCCTCCTATATTTTAAAAGTTAAACGAATTATTATATTTATTTCGTAATTGGCACGGCGCAGCTGGAAAGTGTAGACGGTAGAAATACGTCCTCGACCTAATCGTTTCTAGAGAGACAATTCGTCTCATTATAATATTGCGATTTGATATTATTAAAAATTACTACGTTGCAATTTCTGATTAGACGAACTTTTAAATAGACGTTGACCTATTACGACAGCTATCTATTATAATAAACTTCGTCCCCGAAATTATGTCTCCCTAGATATGAAGTTATTTCAAAGAAGACAACCTGCATAATATTTAGCGAAGTAACCTCTCTCAAATTATTCATAACTGCGAAACGAGATTGATCTACTTTCTGTGTTATGATTTGTGGGTCTTTATGATTGTTTATAATCATCGTGAATCACAATGGAGACACGTAAAGTCGTATCAACACCTTAGTTCCCTGGCTATTAAATTTTTAATTAATTATTAATGTGATATCTTAATTAACGTATAGTAAATGTAACCTTGACATACAACAGTTTTATGAATATTAAAATGAGATAGTAATTTATTTGAAAGTATTTTTACATTTGACCTGGAAATTCTCAGTTACGTGGATTCCTCTTCAGTTCTCTGTTAAAAAATTTTGTTGAAGTACCGATGAGATTATACAGTCCACGACAATAGAATAGCACACCTTCTAAATTTCGTAGTATTTTAAAAATAGAACAGAAATGAGAGCGTTCAATCCATATGCTTCTTGAGTTACTTCTTATATATCCATCTTAGTGACTTTGACACGTAAACTCTACCCCTAAATTCTTAGAATCGTTGTTTTGGTAGATTTCATGGAAACGTAATCCGACAAAATAATAGCACACATGCTATACTCTCACTTCTCAGTTGAACACGAGCAAAGGAAGGTGGCTATGTATTTGATATATAGTGTGGTGAATTATTGCGGAAAACTTCTAAAAAAAATGGGTCGTGGAAAGAAGTTAAGAGATAGTGAAATGAAAACAATTATGACACTATCTAAAGAAAATGTTTCTATTTCAAAGATTGCGAAAATAATTCATAGAAGCCGGAAGGTTGTCATGAATTATTTGAAAAACCCCGAGAAATACGGTAATACAAAACGTCCTGGACGACCTGCGGCACTATCAGCACGAGAGAAACGTGCTATTCTAAGGGCAGCATCGAATGTCCCAATGACTATCAGGCAGATTGCTGAAGAAGCAGGCGTACAAACAAACGTCAGAAATGTGCAACGTGTCCTGCAAAGATCTAAGCACCTGCAGCGAAGGGTAGCTTAAAAAAAATCACCTCTAACCGAAGCGCATAAGAAGGCAAGGCTGCAGTTAGTAGAGCAACATGCTCACTGGAAGAACAAGTGGAGAAAAGTCATGTTCACCGACGAAAAGAAGTTTAATCTCGATGGACCTGACGGGTGGAGTTATTATTACCACGACTTACGTAAAGAAAAAATGTTTTTGATCCGTCGCCAGATGGGTGGCGGAGGAGTCATGGTGTGGGCCAGTATCGGCTACCATGGAAAGACGGATATTAATTTTATCAGTGGAAAAATGAACAGCGTGAAATATCTAATGTTAATCCGTGAACAAATAATCACACACGCAACCAGAATTTCCGGGGAAAAACACATATTCCAGCAGGATAATGCAGCGGTTCACACCGCAAAGGTTGTGAAAGCATTCTTCGAGACGGAAAATATTCAAGTCTTGCAATGGCCACCTCGTTCCCCTGAATTGAATATTATAGAAAACTGTTGGGGAGACCTTGCTAGAGCAGTTTATGCTAAAGGGAAACAGTTTAATAACGTAAACGAATTAAAAGAGTGCATTGCACTCGAATGGGAACGAATAAAGCAGAAAAGGATTAAAAAATGATTCAAGTCGATTCCAAAGCGAATAATTTCGGTTATAAAAAACTCTGGAGGATCTACAAATTATTAAATATTGAGTTCCCTTCGTATGTATGCATAAATGTTAATTAATTGCAATAATGTGCTATTATTTTGTCGCACCGGTTTATCAAGATATATACATTTTTGCACATGGAACAAAAAGGAGCATCCTTGTATATAGAAACTTAGCGCTATTTGATTTATCGCTAGGTTCAATGACGCATTCTGTTATTTTTTATTCACAATTATTGAGATTGTACAATTGCTTCCATGAGGACTGACAAGGGAACATATTTAGATGCAAAAATCCGATTTTGATGAAACTTATGGGAGCTTATAGCTTTATTGTTTAAACAAAAAATACACTGGTTAACTGGTTAAATAAATTTGTTCGTACAAATACATACTGCAACAAAAAGACTGTAAGTAATCTAAAGAAATTCAGTTTTGTAATTTTCCTAAAACAACATATACCAGTGATATTTTGTGCTCGGCACGGTGACTGTCATTTTGAAACGGTTTGGATAAAAACTTCCGCATAGTTTGCAAACTAGTATCTCGACCGTAATATGAAGTAACAACATCTTGTCAGCCATCTTTACTGCAGCGAAGGGGTTCATGGTAAGTGATTTCGCCGACGAGTAACGAGTAAATTAACCTCGCGCAATCGATACTTTAGCCAGAAGGAAGCCATTTGCGTAGAACATACAATTAACTTGGAACTCGAAACTGTAGAATCTTTCGAATCGTTGCTACGTTTTCCAACGATCTTTTCAATTACCTTTCCCGCTCCCGTTCCGCGGGTCGTTGCTTTTATGTGTAGCAATTCGGTAGATTTCGAATCGTTTACGAACAAACGGGTTTGATTCATCAAATCCTCGTTTTCACGGAATGGGCCAACAATCTGTTTTGATCTGTGGACGTTCACGGTTTGTTTCCGTGTTGTACGCATCGTACAGATGGAACGACTTGCAAAATATACACGCACACATACACGCACGTGAGCACACATACACGTGCATACGTGGATCTATACATAGGCAGACCACTTAACATGCGAAGTCACGCACGATACAACCGCTGTTCCACCGTTATCGCGTATCCGGGGTTTGGTACCCCTTCCGGTGCGCGACCCCCTGCATCGATAAAGAGTTTAGGACCGAAAGATTTCGACGGATACACGCATTCGCCCTTCGAATTGCACCCAGAAGATATCAGGGTTTTACGTTATTCTAACCAGCCACGTTTCACGTGGCACGTAACGGTGGTAAACCACTGTGAATTTTGTAGGTGTCGCGGGAATACGCGCAATGCCAGTGAAACAGCCTGTTAATACGTTAACTGTTCAGAAAAGGATTGCGCTAACTCTTGCAATGTCAAGTCCGACGATCCACCATAAAATTGGATTCGCTGGAAAAGTCAGGATATCGTATTTTTCATTTTCTATTCTGTAATTATGAATTACTTGTTTGGTTAACATTCTTGATTCGAGCATATATTATGATACAAATCGTAGAAAATATAAGAGTCAGAGTATCATGTTTCTCATTTTATGTACTGTAATTATAAATTACTTGTTAATAACATTCTTAATTTGAGCACATAATATGATAAAAATCGTAGGAAATATGAATCAGAGTATCATGTTTCTCGCTTCCTGTTCTGTAATTATGAATAATTTTTTAATAAAATTCTTGATTTGAGCATATATGATAATAATAGTCGTAGTAAATGTAAGAGTCAGAGTATCATGTTTCTCACATCCTATTCAGTAATTATGAATTACTTGTTAATATCATTCTTGATTTTCGCATATATTATGATAAAAATCATGATAAAATTAATATCACAATTAAAGAAATAATAAAGAGACTTGTAATTATTTCTCGTGTTACTTCACTAAACCTTGCTTTATAATTGTAATAAATTCCCAACGCTATAAACTTCACACATACGACAACTGATTGTCAGAGTATGTTAGTATTATTGTGACTTTAAGCACAATTAATTTGTTTATGCAATGGCATTGACTTGCAATGTAAATGTTTATAGAATAGGTGTTCTCTTGTACCAAATATGTAACACACATCAACCTGATGGCGACAGTTGAAGTGTAAAAAAACTCGAATGACTTGGAAATACTTAGCACCCGAATGGCGCCTCTAAAAATTGCCATACTATTATTGTATAATAATATTGTATAATATTATTGTATTATATATTGTATTATATTATTGTATAATACTATTATTGTGAAATCGATAAAAATTGTTTGAAAAATGTTCCAAGTACGAGTAATAGTAATTAATTTCATGTGTGCGAAGGAAATAAACTATGTAAAGGGTGTTTTAAAATTCATGCAAGAATTAATTTTGGTAGGAAACAGGTTTTTAATTAAAAATTGTGAATTTTTATTGATTTATAAAGTATACAGTATAGGGTTACGTATGGAATAGCATATCGGGTAAATGGCCTCCACGGCTTTGCTGACACATACGCAATCTTTTGTCGAAATTTTCCATAACCGTTTTGCATAAATGTGGCTGAATTTCGTTGATTCAGCACTCAGTTTCTTCCTTCGCGGCGTGGGTGGTCGTGGGCTTATTGGCCTAAACCTTAGACTTCAAAAACCCCCAAAGAAAGACGTTCAACGGCGTTAATTCCCATGACCTGGGCGGCTAATTCTGAGCACCAAACCGGGAAATTACACTACCAGAAAATGAACCATGCAGTAACAGAATTGTTTTTCTTACTGTACGGCATGTGACACCGTCTTGTTGAAATCACATATCGTTCACATCCACATCTTGCAATTTAGGCACCAAAAACTGGGTTACCATGTCGCGATAACGAGCACCGGTAACTGTTATTGCCCGATGAGCCGCATTTTCGAAGAAGAATCGTTCGATGATGCCTCTAACCCAAAATCCGTACCAAACAATGACACGTTGTGGATGAATTTGTGTCTCAACAATCGCTCGTGGATTTTCTGAACCCCAAATGCGACAATTTTGACGATCAGCGAACCCACCAAAATGAAAATGAGCCTCATCGCTAAAAATGACATTGTTAGAACTGTAACTGCCAAACTCTCATTATTTTTTAAATATTGCTCAACAATGAAAACGCGTTGTTCTTTCGTGTAGCCCTCCATTTTTTAACACTAGAACTACCAAACTTTTTAGTTTTTTCTTTCGTAATTATCGAAGTTATAAAAATGTGTTCATCAGAAATTTTAATCGACGCAGTCTCGTTATTATTACAAAGTGATGTATATCGTTTGATTTATTGTTCGATAGTTCTAGTGTTAACAATCCTGAACTGTGAGGACGTTGTCTCTTTTTCCGTTGGCAATACTTTACCACATAAAGGACACAAAATTGAAATCTTGCGTGAATTTTGTGATACGCGTTGCAATGGAGCTATTATAGGTAAAAATGTTGTTTCGGTATTGAAATGGAATTGCTTCGAGTGCAAAGGGTTAAACTTGAAACGTATGATACGTTAAGATCCTTTTATATGAATACTTTTCGGGTTAGCGAATATGACTTTGCCGATCGTCTGGTCGTTAATATTATAATGCCAAGCTCCTCCCGCCTTCCAAACCAATAGAAAATCGATACAAAGTTGAATATTAGTCGCTCGTACCCCGGGTTGCTTCCCATAAATTCACTAACAACCCCATGCGTTTCGGCGAGGAATTATTAGCGGGCCCAGACTTCTCCCCTCCCGTCCGGAGCACAAAACATTCTGCCGCGTCGCGGTAGATAATTAACGTGGCGACGACATTTCGCGGCGAGTTATTGTTTCGGAATACTGTCAGTTGCTGGTAGCCGCCTGTTAGTTTCGCCTCAATTAAAAATAATGAGACGCACGGCTAGCGGACTGAATTCCTGCAGCTCCCTCGTTTAGTGGCCCGCGCACCGGAAAATCGGAACGTTTCTACACTCGGAATAAGGATAAGATTGAAGCGACGCAGCTTAGCAACATTTTCACTGAAAAACTCCCGAAAATCCGTTTATTATATAAAAATGATCTGTACCCTCTGCTGCGTATTATTTTCTACGAAATAGTTTCTCTGCGCATTTCGCAATTATACTGTCAGGTATCACGAAAGTTAGGCAATGCCTAAGTGATCATTTTCAACGCTAAACCTACCGAGCACTAACACTAGAACGACGGAGAACTAAACCATACTAATATGCGCTGTTTTTATAATAATGACAAGGTTGCAATTATTCAAAGTTTGCATAGCTTTTACGTTAATGCACATTTTAATGAAAAAGTTTATGTGAAACGTTCTCGTGGGAACATTCTTATAATTTTAATAACTGACAAAGAAGAAATCAGTAACGAGTTATTCTGACTCGTATAGATTATCTTACAAAAGTGACAAGAATTAATTAATTTGGATTTTGTGCAATTTTTGTTACTATGTGTGTTGGAATAAAAAGATTTATTGAATCGATTTCTGTGAATTTATAACCTCGGTATTTGTATAATAGAAAATCTGGAAAGGATCGTTTGATCCCTTATGGTAGGTTTAGTGTTAATATTATTATTATTTTATAATTATATTACTATTTCTTCTGTGCGAGAATAAATATCATTTTCAGTTAATCCTTTAATCAGTATAAACATTTTATTCAACATTTATTTAACATCTGAAATGCACTTTTATGTGTGAAATATTAAAAATAAAGAAAGCCACCAACAAAGGGATTCGATCTGGGCCTACTGTGTATGATTCAGCTCACTGCTAGTAGGCTACTACTACATGGTTACATTACGAACGAAATTGTCATTTCACGGTGATGTTTGTATACAGTGAACATTAATTATAAATATCTCGAAAACTATCGAGTGCCTGTTTCTATAATGATGTTGTCTTATGAGAATGGAGACTTACTTCTACCTAATAATTTTGTAATTTCTTTATATGCCTGCTTTCCTTAATTCATTTATTGCCCATAGCTGGGTAATAAATGCCATGAATTGTTTTGATTAAAGCATCTACTTGTGAGAGGTGTATCACAAAATTAATTCAAACTTCAAACTTTCTCGATGTTCTTCCACATTCTCCGTTTTTCACGTAAAACTCGAGACTTTCAAATTTTTTTAACCACTCAAAGCACTGTAATTTAGCAAGATCATGCTCACCGTAAGTTTCGACAAGCATTCGATGCGATTCCGCAGCAGTTTTCTTCAAATGATAACAGAAAATTAGTGCTGTCCGCAAATCGTAGTTTTCGGGCACAAAATTCGACATGTTAAACCCTATTAAAAACTATGCCGTTGTGTGAAACTTGTGTGATTGTGAATTGAAAATTTTTGTCAGATATCGAAACAAGAAAATGGCGTGAACGAGGCGGTTTGACGGTGACTACGTTGACAGGCAGCGTTATGTATAGGCAAATTCCGGTTTTACATATACAGACTTGGTATATTCGCATAAGCAACCACGGTTACGGACGATCGCTAGCACGGCCATAGAACGGAACAGCTATAATGTCAATAGAAATCGATAAAGACTTCTCGAAAACGGGGAAACTAAGACGCGATAAAAGAGTTGGAAAAGGTGTCAACGATGTTTGCAACCGCTCCACGGTTGCTGGCAGGAGTAGGAATCTATTTTAGAGGAAATACAGTACTGGTAGCAACAGTGTTGCACTTTTTTCCGCGCGGTGAAGAAATGTCGTCAACTTTTTGGCGGTGCATTCGATGCGTTCGGGTTTCGAGGCAGACTTCGACGATCGATATCGGAACGATTCCCATACTCGTCCTCGAGAATAAAGTCAGCGAGATCACGTATGACGAGTCACGTGCACGATGAAGTGGAGATATTATCGTGCATGGTGGGTAATCGTAACACGGACCGAACAGCGTCGCATGAGCTCTCGCTAATGGCGACCGTCCAGCCGACCTGATCATTTCGATCTTAATTTGCACGCCGTGCCGAGCGGCTGGGACATGCAAAATGTTGTTCATGCTGTGTAACATTCTAGCAACGTTCCGTTTATGAATGCCGGGCTTGATAATCTTGCACAGATTTTTCGGCTCGAAATTGATGGACCGCTTCAGCGAGACCGCGTACATAGGCGACCATTTTAGTTGCTTCAACCCTTAACGCTAAATTTACGGAGCACTAACAATCACTATTTTATATTACTTTATAAAAGTAACACGAACGTGTCTATTCAAATTTTTAGAGATTTTTTTATAATATTGTTACTTCACCAAGAATTATTTTGTGGTGTACAACCACTGCGAAGATAATCGGAGATAGGGGTTGTGTTGTACAGTCAGATAATCAAAAATAGTCGCAAGTGACTCATACGGGAACATATTCAGATGCGAAAATCTGATTTTAATGAAACTTATGGGAACTTTGAGTTAAGCTCTTTGAAAAATATTTGACACGTGTCTTTTTTATCGGGGTGAAAACTTTAAAGGTAAAAGTATTATGTTTTAATACTTGATCTTATAAAAATATGTAAGAAAATTATTTAATTTTTGTATATATTATTTCAAACTAGTTTATAACCAATTCTAAATAAATCTACGTCGAAATTATCTAATTTTACAAGTAGGCTCAACCAAGATTGCTATTCGTTGCGGTTTACTTAAAGTTCGATTTTAATGTATATAAAGAGAAAAGCGTTTCATAGAATTTTAATGCTCAAATATTTTTGGACCGTTCTGTACGGAAAATGTATTGAAATAACCGCTTTCCAAAAATAATCCTTGAAGAAATAATCCGCTGGGTACCATAAACGTTTAAAATCCAACAAAAGTCGTCAGTGAGTTGTTCATTGAGATCTTGAAATCTGAAATTTCTACGAATGGCTCCCAAATACAATGAGTACTCAAGGATGAATGACTATACATGCGGTAGACTCACCCTTATCCGGTCTCGCTTTAACTGAGCTCCGCTTTAACTGGTCTTTGCTTTAAATGGAAAACGCAATCGTTATCGATTGCCATTTTTCTACAGCGGTAAGATTTCTACATAAAACATTCAATAATATATTTACATATTATTGCATGCTATCCTATTGTATTAAGTTGGTGCGTATGAAATGTCGGATTTTTAAGTGAATATATAAAACTGCATATCTTTTTTCAAAAGCTGTTGATTTCATCAAAATATGCTCCAGTTGCTTCAATACACTTTCCCCAGCGAGATTTTAACACTTTGCACTCCAAGCAATTTTAATTCCAACTACCGAGACATTTTTTTTACTTAGAATGGTTACGTTATGCATGGTTAATTTTCTTTCGTGCATATGAAATTTATTACTATTATTTGTACGTAAAATACTTGAATTTTCCTCGACTTCTTGAATGCAAACATGGTAATGTAATAGTAGATTGGAATAATAGTATGGCAATTTTCTGTGTCGTCTCAGAGGAGCCATTGAAGTGTTAAGTTGTCTGTTAAGTCTTAGAGAAATTCTGATCTTTAGAATCAATAAACTCTGATATGGAATTTGTCAGACTGTCTTCATTTTCATAGTGTTTAGCCCGTAAAAACTGTTCTCAATGTTTAAAAAAATGAAAGTCGGTTGGCGAAAAGTCCGGTGAATAAGCTGGGTGCTGCAAAATTTCGTATTTTAATTTGTTTAGTTTCGCAAATGTTTTGTACAACGTATGCGGCCGAGCGTTGTCGTGGAGAAGTATTGGGCCATGCTGATTAACAAGTGGACCGTTTCTTCTGAAAGTGGTGCAAGTCCATTTTCTTTTGTTACGATAAAATTAAATATTAGCAGATCTGGCAATTAAAAAATATAGGTTAATTATGTGAAGTCTGGGAATGTTTGTACTAATTTATCAATATGTAATTTGATTATATAAATTTTTTTTAGGCGAATTTAACTAAAATAATATATATTTCCAGGCTGCAAATGGACTTACACCACTTTCATAATTAGTCAATTATAAATATCATTTAATTTCAATTTTGAAATAACAAATATCACTTAAAATATATTTCATGTTAATCCAATTTTGTTTATAAATAATAACAAGAAATAAAATAGAATTAGTATTTTTTATTTTGAACGTTAATTATATTTATATATTGTTAAACTTAACACAAGATATTGCTATTATTAATTATTTATGCTCTTCATGTGGCAGTGTTTTGAAATATTCACGATGCACAGGAGGTATATAAGGTAATAGCTGTTGCATATCCTTATATTTTTCGTATGTAATAGGAAATCACAATTTTAACATTATAATATTTATATTTAAGAAACTAGTAAAAATTGAAGTGTTGCACGTACGATTAATAGTAACAAATTTGCTATGCATGAAAGGAAATGAAACACGTACAATGGTAATTATTTTAGGACAAAAACATGTCTCGAGTTAGGAATTAAAATTGCTTGGAGTGCAAAGGATTAAAGACTATAATATGTACTTCAGTATTTTTCTGGAGCCCAAACCAAAAACAAGTTAGGTTCTCGATTGAAAGAACAATTACGTAGCCCACGTTAATGCAAAATTATACTGCTGGTGGAATATTAACACTAGAACTACCAAACCAGCCAAAATGACTGGTCCCTACTTATTTCTTTCGCAATTACTGAAGTTATAAAAATGGTTTCGGATGTACTCCTTTAATAAAAAACATGTTACAATAAAAATTGAATGATGTTTGAATAGACGCAGTCTTGTTATTATCACAAAACAATGTATATCGTTGGACTTATTGTCCGATAGTTCTAGTGCTAAACTGCGATCATTTCGTAAAACACGATTGTGCACGACAATAAATTCGGACGTATTTTAAAGTATGGAGCCTCTAGTTTCATACTACATGGTTCATTTTATTCTAAAAATGTTTCGCAACGTAGTACGCGTGAAACTGATGACGTATTTTTTCTTGAAAATGTTACACATTCGAATGCCTGTGAAAACTTCAAAAAATATTCTTCGTCGCTGCAACTATCATAGCTTCAAAGATTAAAGCTCTTTATTTACAACGCCGCCTTAAAAATTGCTGTATAATTCTTTCTAGTCGTTTTATTAATTTTCGAATGATAAATGTACTGTCAACTTCGACGAGGGCTTTACACGACCGAAATTGTAAATCATTTATTTTCTGTCAACCAGTGAAAAAAATCTTACGTCGGTTTTCACGGAGTCGTTATAGAAAAGAGGTTTCAATCTTCAAATCAATGACAGATTCATTTCTCGGAAAAATTTTTCAAAGTTTTCGGTGACGTTTTAAGTTGCAGCACTTTGAGGAAAAATGGGTTTTCAGTTTCCCACGTGCTACCCCCGTCATGTCAAAATCCCTTAGAGGAAAATGGACATCGCTCCTTGAAAGCAGGGGTTTCAAACTTTCAAATAATCCAGGCTTGTGATTATACCATTCGTTTTTACCGAATGACCACAATGTACGTATCAGCAATTTTTCAAGAATCGAAAATGTATTGGGTTAGCGATTAAATGATTGCGGATATTGTTGACAGCTGTTTTGACGCATTCCTTTGTTCCGCCAACGTGTTCAAAGCACCTAACTTATATTGTTTTCTTGTTGTATGGACCTCCACCTCTAATTAGTAAGAAAATTGTATCGCTTGTAATTTAGTTTCCTTTTTATCCCAATTTAAAAATGAAAGAACGAAACGCGCATTTCAGACATATTATATTGTTTTATTTCCGAAAAGACAAAAACGCATCGCAAGCATACAAGAAGTTATCTGCCATATATGGGAACGAAGCCTTGAAAGAAAGGCTGTGTCAAAATTGATTTGCCAAATTTCATTGTAGAAATTTTTCACTCGAAAATACGCAACGATCTAGCCGTCCAGTTAAAGTTGATGAGAGGTCCCTCATCGGTCTTAGGAAATTCATTTGACGCAATGCATATTTGATCACTCGCCAAAAATTATTGAAGCTAGGTCGGGATGTGTTGTCATATCCATCATACAGCCCTAACCTTGCGTCTTTAGACTTCTATTTATTTCATTCCACGCAGAACTCCTTAAATGGTAAAATTTTGCATTTTGATGATAACAATAATATGAACTTGCACGATCCGTTGATAAAAATAACTTAGAAACTCATTTTCTAAATCATTTTATCCATATGAATATTTATGCATAGACGAAATTCTTTTACTTTATAAAGGAAGATTATTTTTTAAACAATATATTCCATTAAAAAGGAGTAGATTTGGCATTAAGTCATTCGTTATTTGCGATTGCAAAACCGCAAATGAAATAAATGGTTATTAAGGCTTTTGAGGTCACCACATAATTTATTTCAGTTACAATCAATATACCTTGCAATGAAAATTCAGTCTGCTCAAGTTGCGCTCTTTCGTAAAAAGTACGCGGCCCACGGTAGGCTTTTTCGTACGGAGTGGGCAGTCCATGGCGCACGTCGAACAACTCAGCGCTCAAAGGGTTAATTTAGCCGACAGCATTGGTGAAGATCGAAGAAGTGTTGCGAATCGCCCGTCGTATGCTCAGATATCGAGAATCGCCACCCGGTTTGCGTCTTACAAACGCAATCGCGCTAATAGGAACTTACAACTCCGTTCCGAATACGCGACCGCGAGGAACGGGACGTTACGACATGTTCAAGTAAAAATCTGATTCCTTCTATTTAAAATTAGCAATCGCTTGCCAATCCAATAGCAACAGAGGCCCAGTCTCGAACGGAAGGTTTAGAGCAAGTGTCTTCCATACTCGCATCGTTAATGAAAGAATCGAACGCGTCCGTAAGTGGTGACGAACGTCTGCGAGCAGCGAATGCTCGGCGCAACGTGATTCAGAAGCGAGTATGACAATTTTGTGAAACGCCCGATGACACTTCTAAGCCCGCAGATTCTCGCGACGAAGAACTTTCGATTCGGTGTCCCGGTGGGACTATTACATCGCTATTTCGTTAAATCCAAGCACGCGAATAGCCTAAAGGCGATTGTTCACTTTGTTCGCCAGGCCGAGTGGCTCTGCACACAAAAATTTCATTCTTGGCGGCCTCAATTTCCTCGAGAGCAAGTAACACTTCCCTCCGGTTGAAGCACGTACTTTCTGCTACAAAGTGGCCGGTACGGCTACCTGTTTAAGAAGTTGAACGTGAACGTTTGAAGAAAACCAGCCAGTGAAATAATTCGTTGAATTCCTGCGAGCAACGCAAGTTTCTGGCTATGCGACTTTGTCGGGTAATTCCTCTAATTATTTCCTATGTTCCCAGGAATTTCTACTATTGAATAGTTCTAGAGTTGTTAACTCATTATTGGGTTCACCTTCTTTAGATCTTGCATCGTTGCTCTCGCGAAAGTTACAATTAAGAATGCCGGGTAACGAGAGAATGTGTAAGTCGAGGGAGATAATAAATTCGACGAGAACGTGTCATTTGAGGTCTGACAGAGATATAATGTTTACGTGAAACTGGTGGGACAGCGATACTCGCAAAAAGTTAGGATATTTCTTTCGAGGGAACATGGCCGACACCCAGAAACCTCAACTGTGTGAACTGTGCGACACGCGGAATCCCGAAAGCGTCAAAGCTCTGATGAACTATGTACATTTATCTCATTCGTCTCTGTTTATGTTTAATTATTTAACTTTGCTGACCGTAACGGAAACTGAGGAAACGTAGTACGTTTATCCTGACTCAGTATGTTTGTTCAACTTTATTTACCGTAGCTGCTCTGAAATATGTGGCTGCAGCAACGATTTCAGAATTTATATTTTATTATCCGAAGGAACACCGGCATGCTTAGCAATGGCATTCTAAACGAATACCATCGATTGAAACTATTCACTTTTCGAGAAAAGTAACGGCTGCTTCTAATTTTATTTAGTGAGCCGTTTATTCTGAAAGTGACCTAAGTTTATTTTTAAATGAAATCGAGCTTGCTGTTTTAATATTTACATCTCTACGTCACCGTTTCATTTTGGAACGAATTGTAAATAATGTATTCGAAATCATTAAGATTTTGTGAAACAGTAAAAGCTGGCTAATAGAATGATCAAAATTATTATTTTGAAAGTGACTTAAGTCCCATTTTGAGCGTTGCAAACGGATATGGAGTATATTATGCAGTCGAATTTTATGAGATGAGAGGTTTATGTTTTATTGTTAATGCAGTTTTACTTGATTAATTCAGATGACTTTTTAAATAATAATAATTCCATTAAATATATAATTTTAATATAATATGTCAACACGAACAAGCAAGTAAGAAAGATTACCAATGTGAATCAGTTTGATAATGGTAACCCTACTGTGCACTCACAATTTACTTTTCTTGAGTTTCTTTATAATTTTACTCCCTAAAAAACCTTAAAAAGGTAATAACAAATCGCCAAGTACATACAGAATTCTCTATAAACCATAAGTTCTTATTATCAGGGCATTCATTATTATCTAATGATAGAAACGTCGGAGTTGTAGAAATAGCGTTAAGAAAAAACAATTTACCATAAAAAAATATCGAAAATATAAATTATATTAAAAAGTTATATTAAAAATAAATTAATTGTAAATAAAATGAAACGACAGGATTCCATTTCAATTAAGCCTCCAGAGAGAAAAAGTTAAAAGTTGAATATCTTTTAATTTTATCACATAAAATAGTATATATTTCTTTTTATTTCAAAGGAAATTTACTTTTTACATAGACTTATCCTTTATGCCTTTTTAAGAATTAGTAAAGTTATTTCATTAATTTTGAACGTGGCTTGAGTCCATTTGTAACCATCAAAGACATATTATTTTTTAAATAGTGTTAATAATGCTAACTGAGTTAATAAATTAGACACCCTTGTAAACACAAAAACATTATACTACTACTTTATTAGTTTCAAAATAAACGGCTCAATTATTCATTAATATTAATATTAATATTAACCTTATCAAAATTACATATCTACTTTCTGAAATTGCACACACATAACAAGAAGCCCGTAGGTGTTGCTCATCTTTCTCATTATTCGAAACTTGGATGCATAATCTGGTCTTTCGAAGTACATATTCTTATTCTTGGTCTTCTATAAAATTAACGTTCGAAAAGGTCAACGTGTAATATAAAGTGTGAAACAAAAATTGAAATAAATAATATAATCGCAAGATCGTATACGCAATTATGCCTGAGGTGCATATGAGGACTGATTAACATTAGAACTACCGTGCACCGGACTAATAATATACACTGCTTTGTAATACCGACAAGGTTACAATTATTCAAATTTCGTACAACTTTTATGTTAGTATGTGCTTTGAATAAAAAATTATGTTAAAACGTTTTTGTGGAAACATTCTTATAATTACGATTATGGTGAAAGAAAATATCAGTGACAAGTCATTTTGACCAGTCTGGTAGTTCTAAGTGTTAAATTAACTACGACGGAAATTAAACTAATATTTAACTTTTAAAGGTGAAACTACACGATAAGATAAGGAGCTGCAAGATTACAGTAAAACTTTTAGTTTAAATGTATAAGTAAGCAAAAACGTCGAAGAAAATCGGACACAGCAATCGACGCTTTAAGAAGGTCAAGGAAGAATTTATTAATCCTTTGCACTCCAAGCAATGTTAATTCCTAAATCGAGACAGTTTTTTGTCCTAAAATAATTCAATTGTACGCGGTACATTTCCTTTCGTGCATCTCAAATTTGTAAAAATTGTTTTAAGTAATATTCTGCCAATTTTTAATGTTGCCTCAGAGGAGCCATCGGAATGTTAATGGTTAAAACTAAACTTACCGAGTGCTGATGTGCCTAATACGCGTAACCAAATCAAAATGATACAGTTGAATTTATTTATATTTAGTACAACCTTGATTATAATGTATTCATGAATAAACAAGTGTGTGTAATTATTTTCAATGGAGGCATCTACACAATTTTAATAATTGCAAAGTAGAAAACTTGGAAACGTCATTTGTTGGTCATTCGACCACACGCGATAGGTTTAGTGTTAAACGAAGACCCATCGCTTGGGACTTAAGCTAGTTTACAATTAAATAAATCTCATTATCCGAGGCGCTCAAAGGCACATGAACAGCGACTATTGAAATCGCTTCAAGGGGCATTCCATTCGAATACAATGGCAAACCTAGTCGATTCCCACAGAGCTTCATAAACCAGAGAACCGATATGGAACAAACAAATACAGATTCCGGATTGGATAAACGGGAAAATCAAGAGCAAACAAATCTTACTATCAATTGATACATTTCTACAGACCCATTAATGCTCTTACAGTATTAATTTCCAGAGTGTTTTTCGCGTTTTGAGAAAGATAAGTTCGTTAATTTCTTAAGATCGTTAAACTTGACAAACTATATGTTGTAACGTAGCATAAATTTGATCAATTACAATATATCAAATTGACTAATCGACTACCTGTAAATCTCTCGGTTATTAGACGATTAACATTTTAACTGGCCAACTAAAAATCTAAATAATGCCACAAAATAAAATTAATTTATCAATAGACTATATGGACCGTTTATTTTGAAAGTGGTGGAAGTCCAATTTTAAGAAAAATGAGGTATGACGTAATTTATGCTTAATTTAGTGTAAACTTTTTGTTTATAACTAGTTAGTATTTAATATCTTAAAAAATGCCTATGCTTTGTTCAATTTCAAATTGGCCGGTAAAAGAAATTGCGTAACCATTGATTATGAAAGTGCTGTAAGTCCAATTTCCATAGACAGAAAAAATGGCATTACGAAAAAAGAATTTCCTATACACACCTCAGGATTATTATGACGTTATAAACCAATGTAGACAATATAATAAATTTATTTTACACGAAATGAAACGAGAGAATTTTGTTTCAACAAAAAATCTACAAAACGCAATTAAAAAACAGATAAGAAGAAACACTAATGGAGAAAAAGTAAATTGGTTGCACATATGTGGGATGAGATTTTGCAAAAGTGCACCGTATACTATTTTATATAAAACATCAATGGAGGACACAGAATTTAAGACTCTAAATTTATCACCTACATGTCGGGGAAGACCACCAAAATTTGAAAAACTCGCTCTGGCCCCTTTGTATCGCGATGCCAGGACTATTACATACGAAAAATATAAGGATATGCAGCAGCTATTACCTTATATACCTCCTGTGCATCATGAATATTTCAAAACACTGCCACATGAAGAGCATAAATAATTAATAATACCAATATCTTGTGTTAAGTTTAACAATATATAAATATAGTTAACGTTCAAAATAAAAAATTCTAATTCTATTTCATTTCTTGTTATTATTTATAAACAAAATTGGATTAATATGAAATATATTTTAAGTGATATTTGTTATTTCAAAATTGAAATTAAATGATATTTACAATTGGCTAATTATGAAAGCGGTGTAAGTCCATTTGCAGCCTGGAAATATATATTATTTTAGTTACATTCACCTAAAAGAAATTTATATAATCAAATTACATATTGATAAATTAGTACAAACATTCCCAAACTTCACATAATTAACCTATATTTTTTAATTGTCAGATCTGCTAACATTTAATTTTCTCGAAACAGAAGAAAATGGACTTGCACCACTTTCAAAATAAACGGTCCATATCAGTGAGCTGTAACAAAACAAGTATGAAGTATTATGGCAAAAAAACACTAGTTTAGGAGATATTTTAATATTAAAATATCGGTCGCTTTACCCTTTCTTCGTAATGCTAAGACCAATCAGTGAAGACGACTGTTTTCCTCACTAGCCTCGCAATCGCAATACACGCAAATACTTCAAAACTGTCAAACAGTAAACATCATCACCAGAACTTGTAATCGTTATTACCTTGTCGTGTTAGAGTTTAAAATACAGAGTTTACATCTTGTTACAACTACCTCTCGTCACTTCTTCACACATCAAAGTATCATCCCTGTAATCTAACCGGATAATAGGAAATCGTTTCGAACTCGCGTTGTCAGGAACCTGAACAGAAGATTTACGACCTTCGGCGACGCGAAATCATTGACCGCGTTACAACGCGATACGAACGAACACCGACTAATTTATTGACTTTGACTACCTTCTCGAAGGACCGCCTTCCCTTGCACAGAGAGGACTATATATAACAAGGTTCGCGAGGACTGAATTACTGAGTGAAACTAGAATGAGCGCAAAATATCTGAGAACAAATGACTCGACAGAGCGTACAGAAGGAGCCTCGAACGACTAAATATAATGTTACTAATGAAACGAATCATTATAATTCACTCCAGGGCTGTAAGCTAGCCTTGATAAAACCAGGCCTTACCCTTTCCGCCAATTCTCCTCTCTTTCTTGGACACGGGTGGAAATTTGACCTTCTCCTTTATGCAGCTAAAACGGGCCCTGCGATTTTCTGGGGGGCTGCACAAGTCAAGACGATCGGAGACAGATAGTGGGGATGAAAAAAACTAACCCAAGAAAATCACCCACAGAAAGTAGCTCTGTTAGCAATTCTGCTAACACGGGAACATATTCAGATGCGAAAATCCATTTTTAATGAAACCCATGGGAGCTTATAGTTCTTTGAAAAATATTTGACACGTGTTTTTTTTATCGACAACCATCCACTTTGAAGGGGTGAAAACAGCCCTCAAAGTTGGGGTATTTTTGAGATATCTCGGAAACCAGAGGTCAAAAATATTTGAATTTTTTTTTACATTGTGCGTGTTTTCAATGGGAAATGTAATCGCGCAATGAAATTTTAACAAAAATTTTTTGTTTAAACAATAAAACTATAAGCTCCCATAAGTTTCATCAAAATCAGATTTTCACATCTGAATATGTTCCCTTGTAAGTGCTAGAAAAACTCAACCATTGCGAAACCGCAAAGTCCGCTGCTCCCCTTGTACAACCTTCGACGTTTTATGGCCTAAGGGTTGCAGAAATCGCACTCCATGTATCCTGGGTCGGCTGGCAATGGTTGCCGTATGTGGTGTTGACAGATCCACACCGTAGCCTAAGAATCTCACATGAACATGAAGATTTTTAAACTATTCTGTATTATAACTTGTTTTCGTATGATACATCCCACGTTCAAACACATTGTTTTATTCGTTTGTAAAAATAAATATTTTGATAACATTATGCAATTTTATCATTGATCTAATTACTAATACAAAGCTCAATATTAACGAAAATGCAAATTGATGTGTAATCACCGGGACATTTACCTTATAAATAATGTTTATTTAATCACAGTATCTGTGTATTTCCAATGAATCGCAGGTAGATCATCAAAATTAGAACATATTTACATTAGCAGTTAATCAACATTGCATAGTTTCTGCAATTTAAAACTTTACTCACATAAAAATTGATTTGTATTATATTTAAAAATATGAAGGATATTCATTTGAAAACTTAATATTCCGTTGACCTTGAAATATGTTCTGAAGGTCAGTATTCTGAATAACTTTTTTCTACTCACATTCCTGCCGTTTGGCATTAGTTTTTTAGATATTCGCTAAAAACCGTTCAGGTGACTATAACAAGCTCCGCCTTCTTCCAATGACTGAATTGGTCCTTAAGCTCAAGGGGAAGGTCTTCAACCCTCTCCCTGCACCTTCTCTACCAGAAATCTAACCTGGAAACAACCAAAATTCATTTAAAAAGTGTAAAAATCTGATCCTCCATGTGGTAATAATCTAGAAACAGGATTCCTTACCGATTTTGATTAGCTTCGAACATGTCATCTTCTCTTGACTCTGCAATGAATATTATTCTCAATCATTATTAATAGAAATTAGAAAAATTCCAGCTATTATGTCGAACAACGAAACTATGCTTCTATTACAATCGTATGGGCGTCGAAATAAAAGCTTTGCCATGTAGTCGACATAGCGTTCCTTCCGGGTTCCATATTGTAGAATATTGGTTCTTGTTTCACGTCAACAACATTTAATGTTTTCAGTACGATCCCTAGTATCTGGATCGATCAAAATCATCTTGTAATTTAATGATAACATTGATTTAATGTGATAAAACTTGCAACACTAAAATTTTTATCGATTTCTTAAGTGCAAACATAGTGATATAAAAAATGTTTATATAATATTATGGCAATTTTTAGTTGAGCTTTAGAAGCGACGCCATTCGTGTGCTAAGGGTTAAAACAGTTAAGTTGGGACTTGGTCGAGTGTACATGTAACAAGTAGATCTTTAAAGTCGGTTTTCTACAAAACAATGTTTCAAATGAATAAATTTTATTCTATACTCTCGACTTACTTTTTTTTTTGACGTAGAATCAGCTTCAATCCGGTTGTACCACAAGTTACATGACACTTTGTGTAATGAAGTTTGTAACGGTTTGTTATATACTGGAAGTTCGTGAATTTGTGCATTCATAACAAAAGTCATAATCAAAGACGAAACAGTGAACACAATAGAAGAATTTTAAAATATTACTTCGAGCCTACGAATTCTATTATTGAATAAGTATTTAAGAATCGCCATTCGATTACTCAGTTTATAGCAATTAAATTGAATTAACAACAGTTGAACTGGACCAAAGAAAGATTAACCTATTTGCTCCGAAAAGTAGCTCCGAAAATATATTTTAAAACATCAGTAAATAAAGCAATAAATAATATTAAACATCATTAATTGTATCGTTGTAAAAATGGTCCGCATTTCGAAGGTTAAAACGAAAATAAATTTATATGTATTTCACCCCATAATGTCGCAATTGAGATAAATTATTTTTAATAAGAGGTTGTTCTAAAGGGGAAAAACCTGCTCTCTCGACCTTGAGAAGAATCTCTGTATTAAATTCTCTCAACAAGCACTAGATTAAAACTGAATGTATAAGCCTTGCACTCCAACAAAAACGGGCGACCTGCCTACGTCAGTAGAACGACAATTCGTTTGCATAAAAGACAACACTAAGCAGCCCCATTGATGTCTATTTACCAACCACTTTTTGCTGCACGGTTAATGCGGTAATCTCTGAAATTAGCAATGCTTCCTTCCCAGAAATCTATGTAGAAACACTTTCTGACCTCGAACTGACTGAATTCACAGGGTCAAACGAAGAAAATGTATTTGTAAGAAGTACCTCTAAATATACATTTTCATAAACCAATAAATACAGCATAAACTAATACTAAACATCATTAATTATATGGTTATAAGAATTGTCCGCAATTCCATGATCAACAAAGAAAATAAATTTACATTTTTCCAAACAATGTCGCAGTTCAGGTAAATTATTTTTAGTTTGTATAAAGAACTATTTTAAAAGAGAAAACCTGTTCTCTTAACCTTGAAAAACATCTGTGCATTAAATTCTTTTAACAAGCACTTTATTAACCCTTTGCGGTCGTACGTCTACTGTATTAGCTACCAAAGCTTTTCTATTGTTCCAGTCGTATGTTTACTGTCACCCACCACCGTGGAGAACCATACTGATCTCATATTATACTAAATTGACAAGCTTCGAAAGTACACAGTTTCAACTATCGATGACTAACGGTGCTCCGATGAGCACAATGACTGACTTTGTCAACGTCGCCACGACAAAAAGCGAAAATCAAGCTCGCGGAATCATCGTTGTGCCAGGTACAAAAGTTTGAAAAGGGTGAAGACGTTGAATTAATTATTTTTGCGACACGCGTACCTCGTAAACCAGAGCTGCATATTGGAAACTGCTTTGAAAGGTACCACAAAACGAAGAACTACAAAATATAATTTTTACATAAGATTGAACCATATCATTGTGTTGCATATATCCAAAGTATAAAAAACCATTACGATAAATTTTGTTTTTCCTTCATAATCTTACACGTCTAACATATTACGGGAATACAGATGAGTCTCCGCCGTTTCTCATCTTAAATTAGACATTTATTGTGAAAGAACGGTACCTTATGTTTTATTCAAAGTATTGTCCATCGTTGACCACTACTTTTTCCCATTTTTCTGGCAGCATCTGGATACCGCGTCGGAAGAACGCTTCATCTTTTGACGCTATCCATGAATCGACCCAATTTTTCGTATCTTCATATGATGCCAAGTGCGGCTCAGACAGGCCATGCATCATGGATCGAAACAAGTAGTAATCAGAAGGAAATGGAAGTGGAAAGTGGTGTAAAACTTTCCAATTAAGTGTTTCCGAGTAGGTTTTGACCGATGCCTGGCAAACAGCATTTCACATGTGAACAATCGGCGTTCAATGTCTCTCGGCGTCAATTCATATGGAACCCAATTTCCTTGCTTTTCAATCATTCCCAATGATTTTGAACGATGTGAAATCGCTTGTTGACTCACTGATAATGCAAGTGCAAGTTCTTCTTGCGTTTGGCACTAATCTTCATTCAATAATGCTTCCAATTCCGTGTCTTTGTACACTTTCCGCCTTCCACTACGTTCTTTGTCTTCGACATCAAATTCACCGTTCTTAAACTTTTAAAACCACTCGCGATAACTTCTCCCGCTTAATGCAGCCTTACCATATGCTTCTACAAGCAATCGATGCACCTCAACTGCAGATTTCTTCAAAATAATTTATTTATATAGATTATAGTTTATATTATAGTTTATTCGGCTCAAAACTCGACATTTACGCACGAAAAAATATACGACGCTGATACACAATCGCTAATATTTCGAGGCTATGTTGTTGAAAAATGTGCAACCGTATGATACGACGTCTTGCACCTGACACTAGCCGCCATAACTTACTGGTTGCACTATCTGATTTCAAACGGCGGAGACTTGTTTGTACTCCTATTACTATAGAATATATGTATATATACATATATATGTTCCTATTATTATATATATATATATATATATGTTCGTTCAATGAAAATTAATTCAGACCACCATGACCTATAAGTATCAACTTAATACGATCGCAAAAGGTTAAAACCGAATGTACAAATCTTGCACTGCAACAAAAACAGGCGACCTGCTTATGCCAGTAGAACGACTATTCGTTTGCATAACAGACAAAACTAAGAAGCTCCGTTGGTGTCTGTTTACTAGTGACTTTTTGCTGCACATTTACTGCGGTAATCTCTCTAAATTAGGAATGCTTTATTCCCAGAAATCTACAGTGGTTCACGAAACTATTCGAACACTCTTTAAATCTAAATAACTTTTTTAAAATTCAACCAAACGACTTGACTTTTCTGGAGCAACTAGAAGCATTGATTTATTAAATGATATGCAAAAATAATTTTGAAATAATTCTAACTGGTAGGAATTACGTGGAAAAATAGAAAAGACATTTTTTAAAACATTTGTAGTTTGATCGTAATGAAAATTTAAAAAATGCGTTTTTCAGAACTGTGTTAGTTATACACATGCTGAAAATGTCACCGAAATCGATTGACGCGGGAAAAAATGACACGCGTAGAAAGATGTAAGAATTTGTGGAGTTTAAGGAGAAACTGATCAAGAATCTTGAAAAATTGCGATTTTCGCCATTTTCGATGGCATGTAGCTCGTGTGTATGTCGATCGATATCAATGAATTTTTCTGCATGTGTACAACTATCATAGATTTACCAGATGCGTCTTTAAAATTTTTAATACGTGGCTCAAACAAAAAATATTTAAAAATCCCTTTTTTATTGGTCATGTAATTCACCCCGATTCCAATATTTACAAAATTCATTTTTCACGTAATTTATTAAATCACTGCAACTAATTGCTCAAGAAAAGTCCAATCTTAAAAAAGTTATTTAGATTTAAAAAGAGTCCAAATACTTTTGTGAGACACTGTACATGCTGCTCCATTTGATTACGCATCTTGACCGTAAATACCATAAATTTTTTCTCGTGTTTGTGCAGCATTTTTGCCTTTTTCGTAGTAAAATTGCAAAACAGCGATCTTTTTCAGAAATTTCACTCATTCTCACACTAATATTACTTTTGACACGATTGACGAAATACAAAACTGTCTAAAAAAAGGTCAAAACATTTAGTCCAATTTTAAACAAGGTATTTAGGTTTGAAGGGTGTCCGACTACTTTTGTGAGCCACTGTATGTGGAAACACTTTCTGTCCTCGAATTGGCTGATATCCGGAACACACTCGGAAGACACAGATTTCGCGGGGCCAAGCCACGAACGAAATGTAAAAAGTGCCTAAGGGACCAGTCGTCGGGCTGTGTGTCCCGTTTGAAAAGGCTCGGGTGCAGCGCCAGGAGGATCGGAACAGTGGCCAATTCGGGCCAGTTCCGTTGCCATTCATCCCCCAACGAGACCTCCGCAATAAACACGGCACACGCTTTAATTCTGCAAGGGCTGCGCCAAACATCCGCGACCCCTCCCCTCCCCCCCTGATCTTAGCCGATTCCATGCATACGTAAGAAGTATTGGCAGACGCCGGCATGCGAGCGACGTGGCTAACTCTTTGCAACTGCTCCCCGCAGACCCATTTATCGATCCCAGTGCCAAACGAAAGGTTTCCATTAACCGCGTACCAAGCCGTGCACCTATATTCTACATACATACACGCAGCGCCATACAACTGTTTCATCGGCGTGCATTTACCGCATTTATCGCGTACACTGCTACTACTACCTAGTAGCAGTACTATACGCTACCAACGGCGGCGCAGAGGTCCGCCGATCTGATTAGGGTTTACACAAAAACCACCTTCCGAAAGCTACCGTGCAGAGATCCTAAGTTTCCGAGCACCTAAAAACTCTATTAGCGTATTATTGTAAACGCTTTTGGTAGACGACGATTTAAACGGTATTGTTATAAACAATCTTGCAGTTGAAGTTCTCTAAAGACGATTAGATAGTGCTGACGCACTCTAGTTACTTCGTACCTGTACCGTTTACTTACAGATGCTCTGCAACTTACGGTCTGTTTCGTGCGTTGTTTTGTCGAAATTCATGCTAGTTCGAGACAATTAACAAGCTCAAGTATGGAACGGTAAGAATAACATGTTTCACGACCATAACGTGTATTTAATGTCTTGATAGTTGAAATTGTTAAAACGCGAATGTCGTTGTTAACCCTCCATGGGCCTAATTTTTTTCTTAACCAGTTAACTGTGGCGGCCTCGTTCGAGAGCGCGCACCGTTTTGTGTCGCCAGAATCGAGCCATGACGAGTATACTCGTCAATCACAGGATAGATTGTGCTGGTAAGATATTGGATAAAAAAGGCGGGTTTATTTTATAAAATTGACAATTTTATTACTAATATTTACTTATTTGGTTAACATACACTTATATTAGATATACATATATTAAACTAAAAATGCAATAAAAACTAAATATTATACATACTGACCATACCTGAAGGAACCCTATTATAAATCAACTTTCCAACTTTTGCTTTTGCCCCTTTTAGTCTGACATCTAAAAAAACGTTATCATCGCACATAAATAAATTCGTTATGCGAACTGGTAAGCTGTTTCAGCCGGTGCATACGGGGACGCACGAGTTCATCTCAAATTATTTATAACGTGTAGTACACCTTTCGACAAAAATCGACACCAAACAGTAACTTTTTTGGATGAATGATTTATCCAAAATTGAATGGCACTAGGATTTTCATCTTCCCATATGCGTCAACTTTCCTCGTTGACGTGTCGATGCAATATGAAACGAGCTTCATCGCTGAAGAAATTTACGATGGATATTTTTTACTGAACACTGATTCACAAAATAAATTTCAATAACTTCAACACGCTTTTCAATCGTATACGACTCGATTGTTAAAATTGTCTATCATTTTACGTTAGAAATAAAAGAAAGTGACAAGTAACAAACATGGCGTTTGACAGATATCCTCATTCAACATCGTGAAGGTACTTCTATATAACCCTGTATTGTTAAAAATGCTGCTCTGTAACAGAATATTAAAAATTATGGTTTACTCTAGTCTACTCTACTCTACTCTTCTATATTCTCTTATTTTCTATACTTCCATACTTCTATTTATCTTCTATACTTCTATATATCTTCTATACTTCTTCTTTTATACTTCTATCTCTCTACTATACTTCTTCTTCTATACTTCTATCTATCTATCTTCTATAAGTCTTCTTCTATACTTCTATCTATCTCCTATACTTCTATTTATCTTTTATACTTCTATACTTCTATACTTCTATACTTCTATACTTCTTCTTATATACTTCTATACCTCTATACTTCTATCTATCTTCTATACTTCTATTTCTATACTTCTATTTCTATACTTCTATACTTCTATTTATCTTCTATATTTCTTCTTATATACTTCTATTTATCTTCTATACTTCTTCTTATATACTTCTATTTATCTTCTATACTTCTTCTTATATACTTCTAT
>CM052093.1:7713149-7724497 GCA_028453745.1 Agapostemon virescens | reverse complement strand
ACTTCTTCTTCTATACTTCTATACTTGTATCTATCTTCTATACGTCTTCTTCAATACTTCTATACTCCTTTCTTTCTACTATACTTCTTCTTGTATACTTTTATCTATCTTCTATACTTTTATACTTCTATACTTCTATCTATCCGCTATACTTCTTCTTTACTCTTACTCCACTCTACTCTAATTCTACTTTACTTCCTCCTAGTATACTCAACCGATCCTTGTAATTTAAAAAACACCTTGTGCATCGACAACTTGGTGAACTCCCGGTGGATGATAAAATATTGACAAATAAAAATGCAAATAGCCCCGAGTTGATCAATGAACAGCTCGGCAAAAAATTGAATCTCATAGACGCCGCCCTTAGCGGAAGTCCTCTTGGCCGGGGCAAAGGCGGGTTAATTAATGTTCTCGATATTCCGTTTGACGAGACGTCGCCTATCAGAATTAGCGTCGACGGTGTCCGCTCGATCTCATCGCTACTCCCAACCCCGGTATTGTACCAGCCAATTGCCATCTAGCAACGGATCCCTCAGCGATGGGAAACCAGCTCCTTACGAGTACGTTAGGTAGTAACCTAACGGCGATCGTCTACCCTCGCCATCATCGTCGCACATTACGTTGCCAACGAATCAATAATACCTACGCATACGCGTTGCCCTCGCCTTCCGTATTCTATTTTTATAGTCGCACCCGACGCTTGATTGGCCTTAATTTCTGCAAAACACCGTTCGAACCAAACCGTCCGCTAACCGACGCTGTTAGGCGGTTGCGGGGCCGAATACTGCCGGAGGCGGGATCGGGGAATGAACCTGATTCCGTGACCTCGGGATCCCCGGAACACTATAAATCACGGATAACGATTGGCAACGAGGAATCCTCCGAGTATCCAGTAGTGTTTCTATCGGGCACGAGTCGCGATTGTGAACCGCATCGTAAGAATTCTCGGTGAATTACGGGGCCGGCCGTTTCGTTGCTGTTGCCTCCTATTTTAGGGGAAGACAAGACGGAGAAGGCTTGATTTATTATGCGAACAGCGAAGTCGAGAGTAACGGGTTCGAGAGAAATGAACTTGTTGCGCGTTCTTCTGAAAAAAGCTTGTACAATCGGCCACGTAAATATTCGAACACCGAAGTAATCCCATTTTCAAGCTTGTACTTTAACTCGTTCATCTCTTGCTGTACTATTTTATTCGTGGCTACAATGGTTATTTATTTATTTGGTAATTTATTCATTTATGACTTTAGCTAGACGGTTTATTTAGCAGATACATTTATTCATTACTGGTAACTTTGTTTAACATTAGAACTACCGAGCAATAAATTCGACCGATGTGTATTGCTTTGTAATAATGACAAATTTGCATTAATGAAGAAATTCATTCGGAACTTTCTGGTGAAAATGTTTTTATAACTTCTGTAATTGTAAACGGAAATATCAGGAACCAGTCGTTTCGACTGGTTCGGTAGTTCTAGTGTTAAGCAAAGTTATTTTTACAAGAAATAAGAATAATCAAATTATATTCACCTATTTTTGCTATAAATACATGAAATCTACTGTCTAGTAGTAATTACCCGATATGTGAACATGCGATCGGAATGTTTTTATAGAAAATACACGTTTATTGTATGAAAATGATTGTCTAGTACATCGGCGTTTTTAAGATATTTGTGGACATGTTGGGGTGGATCGAACGCTCGAAACATTGTTCGATTGTTTGCCACAGGTGCACAGTGTTCAGGTTAGCGAGAGCCAATAGTTTGCAGCAAGTGAATCCTCGAGCAGCAGGTAATAACCGCAAGTCCCAAAATCAGCGGGCGGTCTTCCAACTGCAGGAAGTGGCCGTACAAACGTTGTAAACAGGTTCTGTTCCTGAAGAGTTGTGGTGACACTTCCGCAAACACAACAAGTTCACTCGTACCGAATTACAATCCTGAATTCGGTACAGTTATTTAAAAACATTCACAATGTCGCAGCACACTGATATAGTCTAGATTATTAAAAATTCAGAATCCGACTCGAAGAATCAATGTTTCCAACGTTTGTTCCGCCAGAACATGGCCATAAATGTCTCAAAAACGACAGTGTACTACTTGATCGGAACACAAACCTAGACACGATGTCTAGACAATTCTAAACAATGATACAAAATATTTTATTCGAAATATTGCCCATCGGTTGCTATACATTTTCCCATCTCTTTGACAATTTGCGGATGTCACGGCAAAAAAACTGTTCCTCTTTTAAGGCAAATCAGTCGTCATAAAAAAATTACACCATATGCTTGCTCCCTTCATACCGAACTACATATGTAAATTAATTTTTTTATAACTTCTATTATACTTCTATTATTTAACTTCCCTTACGAAATATTTCAACGTTCCAGATAAAGAAAACACGCCGTATATTCGTTGCTGGTCAAATACAGTTAAATACATGTAATTCCACTAACGCAGTCTATTTATCATTCATTTAAATATTAATAACAAAAACTCCAACAGTACGGTAGAAACAAATTACTTAATCTTTGAGAAAACTGGTTATGAAAATCCACTGAATATTCGTGACATTCGGTAAAAATCTATTTACATGTCTGTGCATGGCTGACTGCATCCCCTTCGTAAACACACTGTGCGTGAACTCATATTTCCAATGTCTTGAAAACTGAGCTTCGACTGAGCTTCAAAGTTGGACAGTTCTGACAATTTGTGGATACCACGCGAAAAAAACTGTTGTTCTATTGATGCAAACTAGTCATCGAGTTATTTTCGTAAATAAATAATAATCGAATGGAACCAAGTTTGCTGACTAAGCTGTATGCGAAAGTATTTCCCAACTGAACGCCTAAATGGTGCATTATCATGAAGCAAAATCACTTTGTGCTGCCTTTTAATCCCGTTTTATTATCTTCTGGATCTTTCCCATGTCTTGCAAACGTATGGAGACGCGTTCTCGTGTCACATTTAATTGATTCGCGAGTCATTGTTGCGTTTGAGCGTCATCTTCATCCAACGATGCTTGCAATTCGTTGTCTTCAGAGTTTCTCGGTGGTCTTCCACGTTCTTTGTTTCTCACGCCACAATCACCATTTTGAATTTTTTCAACCACTCAAAGCACCATGATTTACTAAGAGCATGCTCACCATAAACTTCGACAAGCATTCGATGCGATTCTACAGCAGTATTTTTCAAATGGTAGTTTCCAAGCACAAAATTCGCCATGTTCAACGCTATTAAAATCTACGCTGTTGTATGAAACTTGTATGGTTGTGAGTTGAAAATATTTATCAGATGTCAAAACAAGAAAATGGCGTCAATAACACGGTTTGACACGGTAAATACATTGACAGCTAGCGCCACGTATTGGTAAACTTCCGATTTTATATTTACAGACAGGTATGTAAGTCCGTGAACCTTGAATCTGGAAACCTTCAAGACGAATATAATAAGAACAACGAGAACAGACATCACGAAGAACGTAAATCGATTAACGAATAAAAAAAATAAATACAGTGAAATAAACGTAGCTTTTGCATAGTAGGGTCATAAATGTCGTACATTGTTCTAATTAAAGCATCTACTCGTGAGAGGTGTATCACAAGAGTATTGTGCAACAAGAAACATTGCCTCCATATTTTTGTTGTAATATTCTAAGTAATCCGTCGTGCAACCGTATTTCTATTTCTCTTCGCCGAGGATGCTGGCAAATTACAGTTTGAAGATGAATATTTACAATGCAAGCTGAAAAATTACAGCTGTTATTTTTCACTTTTCACATTCTTTATTACACCCGCCCCCCTTTTATCCGCACGCAGAACGTATATATTACTTTCGGAAGGAAATTATAGGATTTTTTACATAATTATGAAATACGAATACCTGTCCGACAGCACTAAATTCGTGGGTTTCGCGTTTGCGTAGAAATTATTAGATAACAACGTTAAATAAAGCGTTGCGATGCCGGATAAATGCAAATTCAGTTTATCTGTAACGGCTTATTGCGTTCTTTATTTCCGTTGGCGTCCGAGTTTTCTCTAATAACAATTTTGCCATCATTAAACAGTAAATCGCGGATATTCCCGGTTAAAATCCAAAATTTTCCTTCTGTTAATGTTCGAATTTGTATGATTCAATGTGGTTTACTTTCTTGTTGTTACCTTTTTTCATAATTTACAATAAAAACGATACAGCATGCCCAAGATAATAGAAACGAAATGATTTTTACAAAAGAGAGGTAGCTACAAAATAAAACGTAAATCTAATTATTCAGTTGAAAAAGTACTCTGAATTGTTTGAACTAAATAGAAGTAACAATTTAGATTATGCAATGGATACAATACATTAATAAACTTGGATTTTATTTATTTTATTATTACGATTATTATTATTTTAATAATAAACTTCATTCTTGTTTAAAATATTTTTGCATGATACAGCAACCAAGAAAATACATGTAACAATTTACAGTAGACGTAAAATTAAAGCTTTTCGTTTACAACATATACTTCAAACTTCATCTACGAATTTTTCTATCGATTCATTAAGTTTCGATCGAACAATGTATCGCCATGCAATAGTGTGAAGTTCACCGTGATGAACGAATTTCTTCCTCATTTTTCTCTTATAGAACAGCCAAACAAATCGTAGATTATCTTAAGCAGTCATTGTAAAGGGAAGGATTCGATCTTCAAACGTATAATAAATTCCTTCGGAAAGAAAATTTTACAATGCTTCTGCAAAAATGTGTCCTCAGTTTTTCACCTGCTATGCACAAATATCCCAGAAACAATGAACGATGGTCTGCGAAAGTAGATGCTTAGAGCTTCGAAACGAGTCTAAATTTATTATTGTACCAGTTTGTATCAGCGAAATTATCATTGTTCAAATATTCATAATTTTTCAGAAACGGGAAACATAGCGTTCAAATTCTTTTCTAATCTCACGTATGTGTCATAAAAAGATTAACGTCCGTGTCAAAAACATACTGGGAGAGAGCGCAAAGAAGAGCTGTGCGTTTTCGGTGTTTCGAAAAAGCCAGATTAGCGCGAAGCGAAATTTCCAGTTGAAATGCAAAAGTAAATTGGAACAAATGCGAGATTGGCATCAAACATCTGGTTTGTTTTGCGCTCGCGTTTCTAAAAAAAAAAAATCTCAAAGAGAAATCTGCCTCGCAGTTAAAGGTGAAAAACGTTAAAGCGCTCTCATGCTAAATAGTTTGCATCCAGAGTGATTGTGTTTCATTGAACTCAAAAGGTGAACGGAATGGTGCCATGAGCATTTTCAAAAAGCACTAACCATTTTTTCCGCTCTTTTTTCTCGCGCCAATAAACTTTACGACCAGAAAACAATGGTGAACGTATCACGTAAGAATTACAATAAAATCGCGTAAAAATCCAGGCAATAGAATTTTATGGCGCGATTCCGGGGTGAATACGTGGGCGCCATGCGAAAACAGAGGCAAAAAAAAAACATGGGGGAGAAACAATCGCTGCGGATAGCTACAAGCTAATGTGAACAATTCTTTCGCCGATACAGCCACACGCCACGTTCTCGCTCGATTTATCAGGACCGTTTGCATTCGCGTTGTTTTATGAACCGTAAAATGGCCGTTGCTCCTCTGTCGGCCCGAGAAACTTTAACCGGCCAATTAACGAGACAAGTAGCGATCGACCGCAAAATGTAAGTGACCGTTCCTGCGTCCGAGGCGACAGTTCAATCAGCTTGACTATTGGCAAATAACAATACATTTAGCCGGATGTGCTCCTACCTGGAGTAGTTAATCCGCTTAGACACTGAACATACTTACAACCGTGTTCTGGCGACGGTGGTACGATGAAACGAAAGGTGAATCATTGTGTAGAAATACGTTGGAAATGTACAAAGTAGATTTTAATGGTCAAATATTATCAATAGATTTAATGGGTTGAAATAAGAGAAAAGGTTTCGAGACTGTTTTAACACGTTGAAGACTATGTCAGTCCTTCGGGACTGACAGTATCGAATTTACAAATTAATGTGTTATATATTGGACAGTAGGAAAAGTATTCAGAGATATTTGTCATTTTTTTATTAAACGTTTCTTTTGTTCAAAATGAATTTTATTCAAGTATAGGTTGGCCATTATTATCTATGACCTTCGCAATATGGCGTCACAATGGCCGGATACTTATACTAGTGCTCATCGATAGGGAGTAAACATCCACCACTAATGAGCACGTACAAAAATAATGGATAGTCGAAAAAGTATTGAGAAATTTTTGTAATTTTTTTATTAAATGTTTCTTGCATAGAAAATGAATTTTATTCAAGTATATATTGGCTATTTTTATATATAACTTTTTGCCATTTTTTGGGTAAAGCAATAATCCCATCGGAATAGAACTTCTGTGGTTTATCGGTTAAAAACTTGGCCAAGTGCAATGTAGCAGGATTAAGCAGCGGTAGTGAATAAATACTCCATATCATAGAATGCATGTAAAAATCAACAAAAGTTTGTCCTCCATTCATTTGTAATAGCATACTTTTCATTACGAACACTGATTTACTTGCTTTGCCTCAAAAGAGGAACAGTTTTTTGGCGTGACATCCACGAATTGTCAAAGAGATGGGAAAATTGTATAGCTACCGATGGGGCAATACTTCGAATAAAATATTTTGTACCATTTCCATACAATAAACGTGTATTTTCTACACAGAAATTCCAGTTTCATATTCACATGCCCGGTAGGCACCTATTCTGTATAATTCAATCGAAAACTAAGTTGTATTATCACGTTTTATGTAAAACTAGCGAAGCGTGTGTGCAGTTTGCCTCGCCATGTTGATTAACTACACGATTAAACGAAAATTGAATTTCAAGTCCCATAAAAAATGGTGCCGCGATAAAACCCGAAAGAAGGTCGAATCTTGGTGGTGGTCCTCGAAGAATAATAAACGGTCCGCCGTTTAAGGTCAACTTTTTTTCTGAGACTGCTTGGGCATGCAGCAGGGTGCGAGGGAAATTTGTCATAAATCTGGAATAAGTTCCTTCCGAGTTTCGAATGCATACGAAACACTTGGGAACGCCCGATGAGGGAGAGGGGGGAGAGAAGAGAAAACATCTTCCTGCATCCTCAGAACCGGGTTACAGGTCTCCACAAAACCGATTTCAAAGAGTTCTCTCTCTCTCTCTCTCTCTCTCTCTCTCTCTCTCTCTCTCTCTCGCTCTGTCTCTCTCTCTCTCTCTCTCTCTCTCTCTCTCTATCTATCTATCTATCTATCTATCTCAGAAAAATCAGAGACGTAAGACAATATAAGATGAGCGGGACGCATACAAATTCGTAGTTTATAACCGAGAACTCTGTGGATTCCTTTTTCCAGGAGGACTCGAAACCTCGCAAGGATGCGGGACCGGCTATCGTGGTACATGGTCTTCCTGATCCTGCCGACAATTCTTCTGGCCAGGTCACTCGATAAAGGTAAATAATTTTCTCGAGGCATTTAACCTGTCCCCCTTTATTCTCTGTTCCCCGGCGAGGATATCAGTTTTTCTTCAAACCGCCTTCTCTTCCTCCTCCCCCGCGCTGTTCCTGTTTCCTTGACACAATTCCCAGACCTCCCATTCTATTTCGAAAAATAGCCCAGGCTTCAAATATCATACGGTACAACGTTCCCGATTTAATCAATAATTCTTCGATCCTGCGCGCGATATTGTAACACAGAGTGGTTGGAGAGTTGCTCGCGCGCTATAAATTTTGTTTCATCTACGCGGTTCGTTTTTTTTTTAGGGTATTGAGTTTGTTTGGTGTTGATAGCAGTTTCGCAGGGTTTCCTTTATTTTCCGCTGAAATACGATCTAGAGAAATGAAAAATAAAAACTAGTATTTCGAACTGGTGATCTTAAATTGATTTTAGCTTCATGGATAATTAACCCTTAGCACTCGAACGGCGACTCTGAGGCAACACGGGAAATTGCTACACTATAATTGAAAATAATTTTAACATCGATATCTTCGCGTCCAAGTAATTGTTAAAATTTTAACAGTTGTAGAGCAAAGGGTTAATATTCTATTTCTGGGCAGTAGACCAGAATCCCGAAAAGCTAGACAAACTTCATGTTTTTGTTGATTATAGATTGCTAGTTACAAAAGGAACGGTTTTAGTATTTTTGGGGTTGCAAAAAATTAATTCTGGTATTACTTATTCGCTTCAATGAGAAAATGTCGTCAGAAAACCATCCTTATAGCGGATTATTCGATTTAAGAAATTGAAACTGCGTTATTTCATTTCGAATGCGATTTTAAACAATCGACCGTCCTCTGTACATACCCTTGGAAGTAAATATTCGAAGAGTTATTGTTAATCAAAGTTATGATTTTTACTGATTATAAGTTTGACACGCTTAAACAAATGTTAAACGAGTTAGAGACTTGTAATTACAAATAGTGTGAATTGAATAAAAGTTAGCATTGGAATTGTTATTTAATTATTGCATCGTACCATCTTTTCTCAGCTCGATCCTAAACTACTTTTAGTAGCTTAGGCTTAGTAGCTGAGTACTTTTAGAACCCTCCGAGTACGATTCCCGATTCCTTTTCGACCCCGGGTATCCAAATCCTTATTTAAATACACCGATTCCAGATATTGAATTGCATGAATAGTTGTTAAATCAAGAATAAGGATTAACGAAAAAGTTAATGCATGTTTAAAAGGTATCACCAAAAATATGCAATATTTAAAATATTTGTAAATAGACCAGTGGATAATCGTAAACGTCATCAATTATGAAATAGTAAAAATGATCCGTTCTTCGAGGATTAATTTGAATAGTATTGTTTCTTAACACTAGGTTCGCTTAGCATTAAAAGCGATTATCTTATCTTACTTTATAAGAATGGTAAGAATATTTCTATTCAAACTTTTAGTCATTTTTTTTACAATATTGATAAAAATAATTAAAGTGTATTACGTTTAAATATCACCCGAATAAAATAAGTATTACAATTAAATTAAACTATAATAATTTAATAAAATAATAATCATTATAAAATTCTACAGCATCTTATGGTATACCCAAAGAAATAAACATTCCTATCGAACATCAATGTAAAGAATAAGAATACTGTGATAGTCAATGACAACTTTACTAGGAAAATTAAACTATAAAAGTTTTATAGTAGGAACAAATAAATGCCAGAATTCTAAAGATTCACTATCTTATATGACAAGAAAATATTCGCTTAGAAACGAAACGTAAAATTAACACTCGAGACACGAAACAGTTAACCGATATACTACTTCCAGAGACTTGAAATTAAAAATTATTTATTTAACAAATACGGTGAGGTGTAAATCCGTATCCTTATCAGGCTATTTTAATCAAGCTTACGAAGAAACCTAGATTTAACCTGTGTCATGACATGCAAAATTTATAATTAATTACAGCTCTTTTGTAGAAACGACCTACTACGCTCAGTAACATTTACTACTCCTGGCAAGAAGTATTCGATTAAAATTGCAAATGTGTGTAAATGAGTGTTGAACGAGGTATTCGGGCGTACAATAAACATGAAAAATAGTGCTGCATAGATATTAACACTAGAACTGCCGAACAATAAATCCAACGATATACATTGCTTTGTGATGCTAACAAGACTGCATCTATTCAAACTTCATTCAATTTTTATTATAACATGTGGTTCATTAAAGAAGTACATCCGAAAATTACTAATGAAAACATTTTTATAACTTCAGCAATTGCGAAAGAAATAAGTAGGGAACAGCCATTTTGACTGATTTGGTAGTTCTAGTGTTAAACATGTATGGCACAATAGTTAACACGTTAAACCGCAGAATAATTTTGTCTCACTTTTCGTTAAGTTTCAATGTAAATTAAATTTCAAATTGCAATTATCGTTTGAGCGAAACACTTGCTTACTCCACTTCCGTTTTTCTGTTTCAACCAGATCTACTAAGACTGTGCGATTATTTTTTAATTTTATCTGAATTCCATATTACATATTATTTTATAACTCTGATACTATCAATCCTCAGGGGCTGACATAACGTTTAACGTTTTCACTGACAGCTTAAAAAAAAGATAATGAAGACAATAAGATCATGAACTTACTTGTTCTTGTTACTGATTACCTCTATGTAAAACTTATAAAGTTTGGTAATTATACAGGGTGAGGCAGTAACTATTACCAGCTACAATAACTCCGAAAGTATGATAGTAGGAGAAAAGTTTTCGAAACAAAAGATGCACGGGACGACAGGGACTGTAATATGGCATTAATCTTTTCTTCCTACATGGAGTCGCCGCAGAGATATGAAGATCAGCTTTATTTTTTTAAATAGAATGCTATGTTTTGATACGTGTCTTCTGATAGCAATTATCGAGACGAATCCGATAGACAGATATGCTTCTCATTTACGGAGAATGCCAGCAAAATTCAGTGAGAGCTACAGATTTATACGCTGAAAGATATTCTCAACGTTTTCACCTTACACCCTGTACATATAAATATTTGTGTTGCGACGGCAATACCGAAGGTTGTACGTGCCTAACCCTGTATTCGGAAATTTGTAACTCATAAACGAAAAGCAGGCAGAAAGTACGAAATACAACAAACGCCGCACGCGAACAGTTTTTACCCCGACGAACGGACTCCATGTTCGACGCACTTAAAGACACGAAAACCAGACAACCCTGCAATAAATCACGATAATCCCTCATTGATCGTTTCCCACTCCTGCAGGCTTACGCCTTCAAGCACACTCCTTCAGGATCCAATGAGGAGTTCCTGAGGTCATTTGAAGCAACTTTTTCCTTAGCGAAAATTCAATCTGCGACTTTGTTAACCAGTTATGGTTGAACAATGACTAACCAATGAGAGGGAGGCGCGCGAACTAGCACGTGCTCCAACAAGAGCGTTTGACCGTCCGTCGGCCAGGCGCGCGAGCAGAAGTCAGAGAGCGCGAAGTTTACGAATTTTTTTTACTACGCGACGATAATAATTTTAAGAAAAACGCTGTTCATTCTTATTTCAGAATGTCTAAAGAATAATCACTAATTTTTCAGATCCGAAATAAACAATTTACCCGTGTCAGCCGTTTTAATTTTCTGGTGTGCATGACATCTCACGCGTACCACATGAAATTTTTATACGATACGTACTGTGAAGATAAACAATAAGTAACCTCGTCGAAATACGTAAACGATATTTTAATTTAAATAATTCTGTGTCCGAACAGAATTCAAAGAACGATTCGCAAAACTAATTTAATAATAGATAATCGCGTTAAAGAACATGCAGGATATGTGCGTTTAAGAATTGTTAAAGAATGTCATTAACAGTAAACTCACCC
>CM052093.1:7686526-7702749 GCA_028453745.1 Agapostemon virescens | reverse complement strand
TTCCTCTTTAAGAAGAGTACCCTAAATTTAGGCTAGCATTTCAGGGGACTGCAGGAAAGGCCCTTTTATCAACCCCATTTTCCCATATTCGCGACTTTCACCAGAGCGAAAATTTCAAAGTCGTGCCACTGCCTCGATTCGCTTCCAATGGACCCGGGAATTGAAACACACCCTTACTATGGGTCCAGTTACTTGTAGCCAGACTGACGGAGAGTGCTAAGTCTTCTTGTCACCGATTCAGTTGAAACTTTGTACATTGGTAAAGTATGTTCTTCTGATAATGAATATATGTGGTTTTACCCACCAACACTCAATAGTTTTTTAAATATTCAGAAGTAACGATTGAGAGCTTTTAAATGAAGGTCTATTGTATAATATAATTCTATAATTCTAATATGATTCTATAATATAAGTTCTGTTATGATATATATTAAACAACTTGTTAGAACAAGTATCGCTGCATAAAGATACGAATATCAAGTACTACTTTAGTTTATTGAGCAACGGGCCCGTTTGCACGATGAGGTTTTTGATGAAAACGAAAAAAAGTAGGAGTGATAGGGCAGGGAGGTACGCGGAAAGAGACGAAGCTGTGATGCTAGAATCAAAATAACTTCCACCTAACCTACGGAATCAAGAAGCACATGTTGTTGTATGTTATCATGTAACGGCAATCGAAAAAATTCACTCAATTCAATAATAAGAGTCATTTGATTATTTTAAATTTCCCAAGCAGTCAAAACGACTGCTTTTGGGCAATATAGGCATAGCACATATATATATACCGGAAATGAAGGGGTGGGGGAGGTAACTACAATTATTAATAAACGCATTTATATGTTGTACAAAAATTCACAAAAATCTAAGAAATTGTATCATTATATACATAATTGTTTTTCTAATTGAAATTAAAAAGCAGTCAAAATGACTTCTTTGGGCAATCTAGTGTTAATAACCCTGAACTGTCACGTAGTCATTTTTTCCGCTGGCAACACTTTACCGCACAAATGGCGGACAATTCAAATCTTGCATAAATTTTGGGATACCTTTTATAAAACTGTGCCAATCCTTCCTAGTATCGTTAATCAATCCTTAATCGTTTGTCAAGCACAGACGGAACTCCCAGACATAATTCGAAGAAGATCCCACAGTTCACCGAATGGTTTCTGTCTGATTGTTTCAGACCGCCGTGTACCTTACAGCATACCGTCAGACTGGAAGACACTGTGGTTCAGCAATTTCGACGAGCTGCAGAGAGTGAACGAGGCAAACGACAACAACACCGTATCCAACGTGACGGTACAGTTAGGCGGGACCGCTTTTTTGCATTGCAAAGTTCGCAATTTGGCAGAAAGAACGGTGTCCGACGCCGAGGTAAGAACGTCTTATCCTCGTCGGCGACGGTCTCTCGCAGCTTTTGCGGGTCCCGGACGACCGTTAGAGGAAACTGCGATTCATCACCCGCGATATTTCCATCAAGCTAGAAAACTGATTAACGATTGCGCGACTGTTTCAGATATCTTGGATACGACGACGTGATTTCCACGTCCTGACCAGCTCGTTGTTCACGTACACGAACGATGAACGGTTTCAGGTGCTGCATCCCGAGGGTTCGGACGATTGGACACTGCAGATCAAATACGTTCAGGAAAGGGACAACGGGACATACGAATGTCAGGTAATTCCATCGAATTGTTCAGAACTATCACTAATTGTCGTTGTAAAGTTAGAGTAACTGTATTCGATGCTCGAGAAAGTTTCACAGCGCCGTGTACCACTGACGATAAAAAATATCACCGTATGATCATTTTGTTATGCAACAATAAGGGAAACGAATAATAGTATACTTTTAACCCTTAGCACTCCAATGGCTCCTCTCAGGCGAAACTAAAAATTGTCAGACTATTATTCAAAACAATATTTACATTACAATATATGTATTTTAAAAATCAGTAAAAATTGAAGTGTTGCACGTACTATTGACAGTAACAAATTGGATATGCACGAAAGGGAATGAGCCACGTACAATGGAATTATTCTATGACAAAAAATGTCTCGAGTTAGAAATTAAAATTGCTTGGAGTGTGAAGGATTAAAACGGAAGTGTTGCGTCCATCCTAGGCGGGTTCAGAGAGAATGAAAAATTAATTCAAAGTTTTAGTTATTTTAAAGAGTATGCGCAGAAAAATCCTAGTTTGACTAATTCATATCACTTTCGAAGTTTCCTTAACACTAGACCTACCGAGTAATAAATCCGACCAATGTATATTGCTTTGTAATAATAACAAAATTGCATCCATTCAGATCTCGTACAATTTTTATCGTAATGTCTGCTTCAATGAAGAAATTCATTCGAAACTTTCTGGTGAAAAAATTTTTATAACTTCAGTAATTATAAACGAAAAATTCAGGAACCATTTTGACCATTCATTTTGACTGATTCGGTAGTTCTAGTGTTAAACAATTCTTGAAGCAATCATTATTCATATTCCATTTCACTGTATTATTTATATATTGATGACATTGAAAAGAATAACTTTGTTACTAAACGATGATACGACGCGTTTAACACGGTCGTGGAGTGACTTTGAAATTTCGGGATTTAGAATGGCGAAAATGGGCAAAATGGGGTTGATAAAGTGAAGCTTCCTAGAGTTCCCTCTAATGCTAGCCTCAAGGTGCGGCGTATGCTGAAAGAGGAAGGTTTTGGGAAGATTTTCGCGTTTGAACTGTGTCGATATCGCAGATAGTGTGGCCGGGGCATGTCCACAAAGATTGGCTAATATTGGAGGGATGTACCACCCCTGGTGAAAAAAGTGGCAAAATTGGGAAAAAATGTTTAGATCACTGATTCTTTTGCAATTTTGTTTACACATACCTAGTCGTGTAGGCAGAGTATATGTAAATTTTCAGGTCGATTGGAATCGAATTCCGGCAGATATTCTGGTCGGGGCAATCCGGCAACCGACAAACTGCAATCTTCGAAGGGAGAGTGTGAAGGGTCAAAAAATTTATTGTCGCCGATTTTTTTATAACTCTGGCTACACGTTTCTGAACGCCTAGACAGGGTTTCTGCCAAATTTCAAGTCGGTTGGAATCGAATTGCGGTCGTGGCGCGACTTTGAAATTTCGGGATTTAGAAAATGGCGAAAATGGGTTTAATATAGTGAAACTTCCTGGGGCCTCCTGAAACTCTAGCCTCGAGGTGCGGCGTATGCTTAAACTGGAAGGTTTTGGCAAGATTTTCGCGTTTGAATCATGTCGATAGCACTGATAGTCTCGCCGGGGCCCGTCCGCAAATATTGGCTAATTTTGGTAGGACATATTCCAAATATTTTCTCATTATCTTTTTCTCTATTTACATACATGGTATACAGGATGAGTCGCCAGATATTTCCATCTAGATTTACGTCGTTATTATTACGCGTTGTGAAAAATATTCCAGATGGAATTAAATAGTTTCATGATGGATATATTTTATCAGTACTAACAGTCTTCTTGTGAGTGGACTTGTAGAGGCCATGTGAAGATCACTGATGTTTTATCAAATGGAATGATATATTTGTCATTGCACCATTTGGTGCATCTTGTAATCGTTTACAAAACGTATGATGTATTATGGCAGAAAATCACTAGGTTAAGAGATATTTTAATTTTAACCCGTAATACTCCAAGCAATTTTAATTCTAAAATCGAAACATCTGTTTTGAACTAAAACAGTAAGAGAGAACCATTGTACATGGTTAATTATCTTTCGTGAATATAAAGTTTATTGCTATTAATCGGACGTGCAACATTTCAATTTTTACCAACTTCTTATACCTAAACATAGCGATGTAAAAACTATTTTAAATAATAGTAAGGAAATGTTTAGTGTTACCTCAGAGGCATCATTGCAGCTCTAAGGATTAATGTTCCTGGGAAGTCGTGACTGTTTCAGTAATTTTGTAATGATTTTATTTACACAAAAGTCTCAATCGCACGACATTTTCTGAATCGAGAGAGTAATAATTATCTCGCATTGTGAAGTGTATCCATTGATATTCTGTTACACTCAGTGATGATACGATTCCTCTCATCAGTCATTATAGATAGAGGCTCAACGTACATTTTATCTTTCAAGTAGTTCCACAAGAAAAAGTCGAGGGACTTTATATCAGATGATCTTGTCGGAAAATTTATGGAACTGCCTGGTTCTAAGTACTCGTTAAGTATTAAAATTAAAATAATTCCTAAAGTAATCATTTTTGGACGTTAATAGGTTAATACTTTTTTTCTAGAGTATTATGATGCAGTGTAAAAAGTATACGATTCTATTTAATAAAACATTCTTCGTATGTCCTCTATACGCCCACTTACAAAAAAGGTAATATCATCAGGATAAGCCCCTCTGAGGAAAATTCAACTCCATCTGGAAGATTTTTCACATAAAAATAATAATAACGTAAATCTAGGTTGCAATATCTGGTGACCCACCCTGTACGGTTGAATAAAGAAATTTATTGAATCGATTCCCGTGAAGGCAATTTTATAACTTCAGAATACGTGTTAATATCGTAACACATGTATACTACTACATTCGTTCTACATTCGAAGTAGAAAAAGTGATTGCAAGAAATTCCAAAGTGAAAATTTTCGATCGTCGCTCCTTCTACCATTTTTAATAAGAATACAGTAATAACAATGGTATTGCAATTGTATTAGATTGTAATAGATGTATTTTCTATAAAACTTATTTATTATTAATCATTTTAACTGATTAAAGGTAATAACGTTAAGATAAGAAAGTTCTTACAAAGAATAAATAACTGGTCATCGAAAATGTCTATAAATTAATTGAAAAAATATTAATTTATTCAAATATGGAAAACATTTTATGAGAGATTATTATTTTATTTTTACTTTTTAGACTTCGATAAAATATTGGAAACTTACAATTGCTCACAAAAGTATTTATACGCCTTTCACGCTTGAATAACATTTTAAAATTAGGCCAAACGTTTTCGTTTTTTCTTGAGTAATTGTAAGCATTGATTTACTAAATTATGTGTCGAAAAAATATTGAAAAAATTGCAATCGGTATGAATTACATAACAAATAAAAATGGGATTTTTTAAACATTTTTTTATGTCAGCCCCACAATAAAAAATTTAAAGGTTCATCTTGTAACTTATGATAGTTATACACATGCACAAAAACTAGTCAAAATCAATTGACGTACACACGAGTTACGAGCGATCGAAAATTGTAAAAATCGCAATTTTTCACGATTCATGATCAGTTTTTACATAAAATCCAGAATTTTTACACCTTTCCATACGTGTCATTTTTTCGGCGTCAATCGATTTCGATGAAATTTTCAAAATTTGTATAATTAACGCAAGTCTGCAAAACACATATTTAAAATTTTTTAATTTATAATTTTATACATATAAAATTTTAAACATATTTAAAATTTTCATAAGAAGCTCAAATAAAAATATTTTAAAAAATCTCATTTCTAGTTTTTCATGTAATTCCTACCAATTACAATTATTTCGAAGTTTAAAAGTGCTATAGGAAAAGTCAAGTCGTTTGATTCAATTTCAAAAAACTTACTTAGATGTAAATAGTGTACGAATACTGTCGGGTGCTATTATACATAGACAATTGAAAAACATTTCACATAACCTTATGTACCGATTTTATATTGTTACAGGTCTCAAGGAGTACAGGGATATTATCACACCTTGTCAATCTAAACATAGTAATACCAGAAGCATTTATAGTAGGGAGTGGTGAACATCATGTCGATGTAGGATCTATTATAAATCTCGTATGCATGATAGAAAAGGTAAGAAACTGTTTGAACTATCGTTCTCTCTTAACATATTCATATACAGTGTGTTTCCTTTATCTGGAAAACTGAAATATCTCGTAACACACTGAAATTGCAAAAACATTTTCTTATAAAAATTGTTGGATAGAAGAAGGCAATCATATGGTGTATTTGTTTTCAAAAGTTAAATTTATTTTCTAAATAGAACCGTATATTTTTTTTTATCAGATAACGACATTTTTAACGAACATTTTCGGGAGCAATGTAACGATATAGTGGTAGAGTAGCGTCTATAAACGAGGCGAATCGCAGAAAAAGATTAGCTTTTGCAAAACAATATGTTCATGAGGAAAAAACTTGATGGAATTATGTAATTTTCGCTGATGAAAGTAAATTTAATCTCTTTAATACTGATGGACGAAAATTAGTATGGCGTAAATAAAATCAAGAGCTTAACCGAATAAATTTAAATCTAACAATGAAGCACGGTGGTGGAAATATTATGGTGCGGGGGTGTATTTCATCTGAAGGAGTTGGACAACTGGTTTTTATAGAAGAAGTTTTAGATAAATTTAAGTATCTAAATATTTTAAAACAAAATCTTAAGGAAAGTACGATCACAATGGATATAGAAGACACATTTAAATATTATGAAGATAATGATCCTAAATATAAAGCCAGAATAATTCAAGAATACCTTTTATATAATTGCCCAAAAATATTATATCCGCCACCACAGTCACCAGACGTGAATCCCATTGAAAATGTATGGAATTTTTTGGACAGGAAAATTCGAACAACACCGATAAGATCGAAGGAAGGATTAAAAAAACGATTAATTGAAGAATAGAGACGTATACCGCTAAGTTACTTACAAAAAGTTATAGACAATATGCCTAAGCGGTTGCGACACATAATTAAAGCTAAAGGCTATCCAACGAAATATTAATTATTGCTTATGTTAATAATTTTCATGTTTAAATGTTATAGTTTGTCAAGCGTCCGAATATTTTTGCGACCATAAATTTCGACATAATTTAGTTCACTGTTTGGTATTAAGAAAAGTATGTGCAACAAACAGATAAAATTTATGTTATTACAAACTACAATGAATGTTCTGTTATATTATAAAACAATAACTCCAAATTTACTATTGCAAACGATCGAAACTAGCAACAATTTTTTGAATAGCACAATGTCCGAATATTAATAAGAGTCACTGTACATGTCTGTGCATGGCTAACTGTATCCCCTTCGTAGAAACACTGTGTGTGTGTGTGTGTATTAAAAATAATATTATGTTTACACTAGGCCTTATAAAAATAATAGAATTCTACATTCATACACATTCTTAATGTATCCTATCACTATATTTATTTGAATAAACGACTTTGTCAATTGTTAATAAAACTATTATAACAATTTCTATAATTGTGAAACAAAATGTCTGAAACCATTTGAGTTGATAAGCTAAAATAATAATAACTTATGCATCAGCTTACGTACCGCTACTAACGGAAAATGTTCGACTAAAATTTTAAATGTGATGATGTTCGTTCGTATCGCGTTGTGAAGCGGATAATGGTTCGGCGTCATCGAAGGTCGTAAATCTTCGACTGAAATATCTTGACAACGCGAGTTAGAAACGATTCCCTGCTATCCGTTTAGATGATAGTACGAACCCTGTCGTAGCAGACAGTTTCTCCGAAAAGCCATTTCTTCCCTTAGAATATTAAGCATTTTATTTCTTTACCAACCACAGCTGATCACCAGGCATCGAGTCACCGTCAATAACTTATTGTTTTCGCTCGCTTTGTAAGACGAGGCGCTTTTCCGGGTTCATTACCTGCTACTCCCAATATTTACACAAAAGAATAATGGAACTTAAAAAAAAAACGGGTCTAGTAAAATTCTCCGGTGAAGCCAAGAACCGTCACATTTAAAAAAAAAAACTCTCTCGTCGCGTTGCGGCAGCGTAACAATATTTTCAAAACTTTCTCTTAAAAATCTTGGTTGATTTTCACAGGATTGCTCCCCTCCCGTCGACCAAAGCAAAACCACCGAAAACTACGCGTTCACCGTCGTTCGTCGCTGTAAAAAGAAACCATCGTGAATTCAGTCGCCGAAATCGTCCCAGACGAACGCCGAAAGAATGATCTCGACTAGAGTACGTCGCGTAACGACAACATTTAAAGGGAGAAAAATCCCGTCGCCGCGTACAATAAATATCCCGGCTATTGAAACATCTCGTAAATCGCGAAATCTACATCGCCCTCGAATATCTTCAACGAAATTCTAAAGTGAAAATGAACACACGAGCGCGTGATATCTTTTATCACCGGCGCGGCGACGACGGCGGCGGCGCGTTTCTCGCAAGGAGTTTCTATATCGCGTACAATAAATATCCCCGTCTATTTACGTGTGCTCCCCATTGATACATAATAATCGTGTCGCGCATACGTCGCGGAATAAAGCCACGCGGCACGGAGTCCATCCGCTTAACGAAGGTACATAGAAACGCACAGCTTGCAGTTCGTGCGAACATTGAATGCGCCTTCGCGAACGTACGGCGGAAAAAGCTCTGGTGAAATAGGCGCGGCTTAGTCACGAATACAAGAGTGGAAGTGCATTAAAGCGGCATTGCTGCCGCTGCAAACTCGACACTATCGGCAAACGAAAATAAAGTGTGGCGTTCCTTTTTTTTCTCTCCGCTCTCTCCTTTTCGTTCTCTCTCTCTCTCTCTCTTTCTCTTTTTACCTCATCTGCGCTTCGCGGCTTGCCTTCTCTTTGCCTAGACGCGTCGCCGTGGACAAAGGGAAAAAGGGGAACCTATTCCGAAAAACGTCTAATGTAAGCAAAAGATGGAAGCACTCTTCGATATCGCGGAAATGCGCTCAGGAATTCAACCGACCGCCGAATTGATAGTATTACGAACAATACGGCTTCCACGCTACAAGAAGATAGGGTATTCATAAGTATATTGAATAACGCTGTAAGCTGCCCTAGATAACGTGCTCGCAGCACTAATAATGCCCAGACTGTCAACACAATAAGCGGTTCCGCGACACGGGGGGGAAAATAAAACGGTATAAAACCGCGGCCGATTTTCATAAGTTAGAAACTCGTGCGGTCTTGAAGGGTTTCGTACCTTGCAAACAACTGAAATAAAGGGTGTCCCAAAATTAACGCAAGATTTGAATTTGCCGCTATTTTTGCAGTAAATTGTTGGAAACCATGAAAACAGAACAATTTGACAGCTGAGAGTTTAGGGTTAGTAAAAATGGAGCGTTTTCCGATAGAACAACGTGTTTTCATTATTGAACAATATTTCAAAAATCGTGAAAGTTTGGCGACCACAGTTCAAAAATTTTATACAAAATATGGTCAAAATAGTGTTTTAACCTCGTCAACTGTGAAAAGATCAATTGAAAAATTCAGGGAGACTGGATCAGTTGGAGACGCTAAACACACCGGTCGCCCAAAAACAAGCCATTCAAGTGTCAATATCGAAACAGTGCGTGAGAGTGTTGGTGAAAGCCCAGGAACATTAATTCGGCGTCGTGGACAAGAATTGCAAATTTTAAGAAGCTCTCTACAGCGTATACTCACTAAAGATCTGTGTCTCCATGCTTACAAAATTCAATTAACACAACAACTGAAGCCTGATGACCATGAACAGCGAAGAGAGTTCGTGGAATGGATTATTGAACATCAACAAGTGGATGCTGATTTTTCGAGCAAAACCATCCTAAGCGATGAAGCACATTTTCACCTTGATGGCTTTGTTAATCGCCAAAATTGCCGTGTTTGGGGTTCGGAGTACCCACATGTGATTGTCGAACAACAAATGCACCTACAACGTGTCACTGTTTGGTGCGGATTTTGGGCTGGAGGCATCATTGGACCATACTTTTTTGAAAATGAGGCTGGTCAAGCAGTAACTGTTCCTGGTGCCCGATATCGCGACATGATAACGCAGTTCTTTCTGCCGAAATTGAATGCTATTGATGTGGCCAATATGTGGTTTCAACAAGACGGTGCCACTTGCCATACAGCCAGTGAAACAATTCAATTACTGCATGAGACATTTCCTGGTCGTGTACTCTCTCGTTTCGGTGATCAGAATTGGCCCCCTAGATCGTGTGATTTAACACCATTAGATTTCTTCTTATGGGGTTATCTGAAGTCAAAGGTCTATGTCAACGAACCCACAACCACCCGTGCATTACAAGAGGAAATTAAACGCTGCATCAACGAAATTCAGTCACAATTATGCAGAAAGGTCATGAAAAATTTCGACAAAAGAGTGCGTATGTGCCAACAAAGCCGTGGAGGCCATTTGCCCGATATGTTATTCCATAAATAACCCTATCCTAAGTACTTTATGATTCAATGGAAAGATAACAATCTAAAGACTAAAAACTGTGTTTTCTATTTAATTCAAACCTTGCGTTAATTTTGTGACACCCTTTATAAGAAGGGTTCTGTCGGGGATTATATGTCTCTACTAATCATAATTAAATGTACTGTTAAATGTGTTAAGGCATTTATATGTAAAGTAATAATATATTTAATTCGCTGATATAATCATTAACAGACAGACGTTTTTGAAAACACATTATACATCACTTTTTAACCACATCTTTTTAAATAACTCTTTGTATATTTTTTGTACATTTACTGTTGCGTAAAATTGTCTGCATACAGGTTTTTTAAACAGCTTCTTTACTATGTTACAGGGAGTCTGCTATATGAAAATTGTTATATACTAAATTTTTGGCAAACTAAATTAAACAAGAAGCTACTGTATTGAAAGCAATAGGAATTGTAGTATGTCTACAAGAAGTGCTTTCGAAAACATGTTCTCAAAAATTGGTGAATAAAACAGTGAATGAACATCATCGTTTATATAGATATAAAAATAATCCTCCGTCCGAGGATTAAGTAATCAATATGCACATCTTATCATATGGTGTGCCAGTACTTGGTGATAAATTGAGCCACATAGCTTAAACCAGTAAAACACGACAGACTTTTTCCTAAAACCATTTTAACGAAACACCATCCGTAGTGTCAGTAATATCTATGTGGTATTTTGTCGAATAAATATTAATAATTATTATTATAACTGGAAAAGAAAATCCTTGTCGGAATTAATTATAAAAATATAAAATTAAGATGTATAAATATATTAAAAATGTAAAATTAAGATGTATAAATATATAATTAAAATGTATGCTTAAATATGAACAATTAATTATCTAAAATATAGAGTTTTAGAGCATGTACATATTTCGTATAAACGAAATGAAATTTTACTAAAAATCCGATATTACTTAGCTTGCATAGAAGATATTTTAAAAGAATCAAAGCATAAAATTCACAACTGTCTTTGGATCATAAAAATTGTAGTACAACGTAAAACCTTATCGAAACCAACGATTTCCATTCGGACGAAAACAGAGCTGTTCGATGATCATAAAAATTTAATTATGGGAACAATATGTCTCCTGGTTAATTTGCATAATTAAAGTTCTACCATTTCTTGTACGTTGGCGTGGTGGCAAATATGCATAGCTGAATCAGACGATGTAGCGAAGCTGACAAATTGTTCTCGAATAATGCAGCCAGAGATACGGAAACAATGTATTTCGTAAAATTTACCCGACGACTATTAACTACGAAAACCTAGCAATTAGCAACTTCGGAATTTCTGCTTTTATATCGAAAGTTTCGGAAATGTCACGGTACATCCCGTGATTTTCTCCATCACATTAGCAAATATAAGACAGGAAGGATTCATGTTGAGGAACTGCAGAAATTTTGAAACAATATTAATTGAAGGAAGCACTGTTAATATCAACTTTACGGGCAACTGCACGAACCTTCGCGACGTTTCTAAAAGATAAATCGCAGGAGCAGGAAACGATCTTTCAGTAATTTCCTGCAAGCTTCTAGCCGCATGAAATAATTGAATCGATTTCGCAATTAGTTCTCGCAGGAGATCAAAATCTACCAGCAAATGAACAGAAACATTTTTCGAGTATTTATTTTCAACAACCCATTACTTTAAACTACATAAGTACTGCATATTATTGGTTATTAAATAAAAGTGATAAAAAAGTGAGTGAAAAACGAAATTGTACAAACATCAGAAAAATTTAGAAATACTTCTGTACTGTTTTCAGTTAATTAGGTATAGCCATTAAAATTCTATTACTGTTTCTAAAACTTTGATCTTACATAAAGCGTTACAGCTTAATTATGTCTGAAACTAACTTGAGCAGTCTTCAGACGTTTTCAATGCTGTTCCTGTTAGGCAAATTGCCTGACACGGAGGTAAACCAATAGTAATCAATAGTAAGATATCGTATCATAGTAATAAATCAATTGGTACGTACACTTGGTCATCGATATGTTCAATAACAATGTGGGCAGCCAGTGACAATTTGCCATTTATGGCACATGTGATGTACGTATAAATATGAAATGGTTTCGTGCGGTTATTTTAACCAATTAAAGTGATACGCAGCTTTGTCGACTTCAAAAATATTGAAAAATATAGCAATATGTTTCATTAATTTAGAACAACTAATATAGTTACAGTCCTAAAAACCTATTACATTCGTGCGAGACAAATGGTAACTTGAACAATCGACTTTGTCTTGGAATTATATTTTCTCATTTTGCACAGAGTAAATCTTCAAACCTTTTATATTATTTATCACGGTACTCTATCTTTACAGCAATATCTTGAAAATTGATATATGAATTTATTTAGTCATTCCATCGAGCTTTGAATGAGAAACGTGCTGCCATTTTTGCGAGGGGTATACTTACTTTAATCTAAATTACAGTATGAAGACTTTATATTAATTTTAAAGGGTCGTTGTAAAGAGGAGGATTCGATCTTCAACTTTACGATAGTCTCATTTACGAGAAAATATTTTGACAGTTTTTGGAGACTTATGAATTTGCTGCATTTTTCCATTGTGAATACAGAGGCTTCGGGCATTAAGATAAGTCCCGACTTATGGCTGTACTACTTGCTGTTACGAAATTATTACAATTTAAATATCGACAATCTTTTTAGAATCGAAGATGTATCAGGTATGTAAATGTGAAACCGGAATTTTTGTATAGAAAATACACGTTTAGTGTATGAAAATTATACAAAATATTTTATTCAAAGTATTGCCCATTGGTGGCTATATATTTTTTCCATATCTCTGACAATTTGTGGATGCCATGTCAAAGAAAACTGTTCCTCTTTTGAGGCAAACCAGTCATCATAAAACAATTACACCATATGCTCACTCCCTTCGTATCGAACTACATTTGTAAATCAATCTTTTTTATAACTTCTATTATACTTCTATTGTTTAACTTCCCCCACGAGATATTTCGATTTTACAGATAAAGGAAACACGCTGTATAATCGTTGCTGGTCAAATACAGTTAAATACATGTAATTCCACTGACGCATTCTGTTTACTATTAATTTAAATATTAATAACAAAAACTCCAACAGTACGGTGGAAGCAAATTACTTAGTTTTTGAGAAAACTGGGCAGGAAAATTTACCTAATATTCGTGACTTTCGGTAAAAATCTACCTACATGTCTGTGCATGGCTGACTGTATCCCTTTCGTAGAAACACTGTGCGTTAACTCATATTTCCAATGTTTTGAAAACTGAGCTTCGACTGCGCTTCAAATTTGGACAATTTCTGATAATCTGTGGATGCCACGTCAAAGAAAACTGTTCTTCTTTTGATGCAAACCAGTCATCGAGCCATTTTCGTACAGTTTCATAAGATGTGAAGCACTTATCAGCAAGCGCGTGTTCCATCGATGCAAATAAGTAATAATCGAATGGAACCAAGTTTAGTCACTAACCGCATGCGAAAGTATTTTCAAACTGAACGCCTCGATCATTTTCTTGAACGGTTTTGCTGTGTGCGGTGGTGCATTATCATGAGGCAAAATCACTTCGTGTTGCCTTTTAATCCCATTTTCCTATCTTCTAGATCTTTCCCATGGGTTTCAAACGTATGGAGACGGCTACTCGTTTGTAAATTCCTAACTCGTTTATAAATATAAAACGTTCAATCGAAACGATTTATTATTCATGCGCTGGAAACAGTGAAATTAAAAGAAAGCTTGAAATGTTTGTAAGACCGAGAATACGGAGAAACTCGTACAATGAGCACCGATGAAACATCCTCAAGCAAACGGCTCCAATAATACGCTAGGCTTAAAAGTCGAACGCAAAGAACCATTTTTCTTGGCACTGGGATATTTCAACTGCATATTGCTAAAACGAAGTGAAGGAGAAATCTACTCACGTTCGACGGAATTCAGAACAAACGGCTGACTTCGACGTCCCATTTCACTTCATCCACTCCGCGCGAATCGTGCACTCGTTCCCGTCAGAGAAATGCATTCGATTTAGACACCAGACACGCTGAAAATTGTCGCGGCGCGAGACAATAACTTTTCTTCTCTTTTTTTCTCTGCCCCGCTTGAACGGTTAACCGAGTTAAAAAAAAAAGTTACAGCGATGAAAAAGGAAAAAAAGAAACCGTGAACGTGTCGAGAGGAAAAAAGAGCGCTACAGTGTGGCTATATTGACACCGATCAATTCGTCGCGATAATTATACTAGTTACAGTTTGGTCCATATTCTGGTTCGAATGACGGATACAAAGTAAAGCCAATCGTTTACGCGTATTTTCGTCTACTAGAAAAATATTGATATCTCCAATATTAATAGTAATGAACGTTGTCTTCATTTTCCTAAAATAATCTTCCACTTGAAATTTCTAGTGAATGGCAATTAAGTAGGTACTAAAAACGTTACTCTCTCGATCCTTGATCCTTTAAAGTAATATTCTTCCTTCCCTTAATATTCCAAAATATTTACAAAAATGCGTTAAGCAAAGTTAATGTACACATATTATAATCCTTTCAATTGATACATTTATTTTGTGGAACGATTGATTTTCATTCCTGTATCTTTCTTTAAAGATCGGAAAAGAAATAAAATGTTTCTCAAAATCGTAATTTTATTCGTGAAAAGGTATTTTTAAATGAAACATTGTTCGTCGAACAATTTCTCATGTTTTGTGCAACATAAACGGTGCAAATGTTTGGAATATTGAACATATTAGATGCGAAACTATTCCAGATAATATTACAAACAAAAACGATAATTCATTAACTCGTGAATGCAAAAAGAAAAATTTTCCATAATCGATATGCGGTTCGCTCCGTTTTAGCGGTACATGTAATTCATATAGTTCATATATTCGTTGGTGGTAGATTTTGCAAGCTGTTTTACCACTGGCGTATTTATTGAAGAATTATAGAGAAAAATGACTGGCCAATGTTTCTTGAAACAATAGAAAAATATTGTTAATGTAAATGCGATTTGATAGAGGAAATAGGTCTCATATATGTTTTCAAAGCGAATGTTTGTTTTTTCCGAATTCCAGAGTCCAACGCCACCGCAATACGTATTCTGGTATCACAATAATCGAATGATAAATTTCGACACCACGCGAGGTAACGTAATGGTACAAACCGACGCCACTTCGACTCAAAGTCGATTGTCGATTCACCAAGCGGTGGAATCAGACACAGGCAATTACACGTGCAGCGCCTCGAATACCAAGCCGGCGTCCATCTTTGTCTTTGTCACTGAAGGTAGATACTTAGCTGTATTTCATCATTTCAATCAATTCATCCGATATCTTTATTACCACGCTACTGGAAACAATTTATCGCGCCATTCAACCGTTCAACGACTTAACTCTTTTGCTGGAAGTAATCCATAAGTTCTTCCAGATAATAAATGCAGACACTGTTTGTTGACCTATGCAGTTAACGTCGAACATAAATGCGGACGGTGAGACAATGCAAACCCTTAGCATTCGAATGCTGACATTGAGGCACCGCTAAAACTTACGACAATATTATATGGACGTTTATTTTGAAAGTGGTGCAAAAGTCCATTTTCTTCTGTTTCGACAAAATTAAATGTTAGCAGATCTGACAATTAAAAAATATAGGTTAATTACGTGAAGTCTGGGAATGCTTGTACTAATTTATCAATATGTACTTTGATTATATAAATTTCTTTTAGACGAATTTAACTAAAATAATATATATTTCCAGGCTGCAAATGGACTTATACCACTTTCATAATTAGTCAATTGTAAATATCATTTAATTTCAATTTTGAAATAACAAATATCACTTAAAATATATTTCATGTTAATCCAATTTTGTTTATAAATAATAACAAGAAATAAAATAGAATTAGTATTTTTTATTTTGAACGTTAATTATATTTGTATATTGTTAAACTTAACACAAGATATTGGTATTATTAATTACTTATGCT